>JAMPIV010003113.1:0-105956 GCA_024509875.1 Oreohelix idahoensis | reverse complement strand
CAAAAAAGAAAGAAACGCCAAGAAGCCGAGCCTACTTGTTTAAAACAACCAGCAATAATGAACCCAGGTACAAAAAAAAAACCCCCTAAGGACCACTTCCGAGCATGAACGCAACAATGCAACCATACAGTAATCGGCGGCGCGAATCCCAATGTACCGCACCGCTAAGGTAAGACCTGATCAACTTACAATTACAGGCGATATAGCGCACTTTGACATCGCTTCGCATTCCTGGGCGTCCATAACTCGTATACTGATAAAACAAACGGTCCTTATATTTAGGCTAAACAAAACGAGGGGTACAATGATAACCCCCCTCATCAGCCACACGCACACCAAAACATCCCCCCCTATCATCCCACCCCCAAACCTCAATCCACCCCCCACCAACCGAACCCCCCACAGTCAGTACCCGCAAACCCAAAACTCGTTTCCCCACACAATACCCATCCACAGCCGAAATCGCATAACTACAGAACAACATTCACAATACTAACAACAATAACAAGCAACCCCCCCCAACCCAAAACCCCCTCCCCCCAAACCAACCCAACCCCACCCCAGCCAACCCTCCCCCCCTACTACCCAACCCCCCCAACCCCCCACCCAACACCCCCACTCTCACCCTACACCCCCCCACCCCACCCACCCACCCCACAACCCAACCCCCCCAACCCACCCCCAACCCAAACACTGTCCAATGGCCGGCCTACACATTATATTTTTGGTGGCGACACAATTTGGTGCCCCCTTGTTGTAGGGTTCTGGTAGTGGATGGGGTGGAGTCAAGTATTGAGTTGTTTGTTTGTGTACTTATCTTTGATGTATGTATAATTGGGGTGACGTAAACCACAACGTTGTTGTTATCTGGTGGAGTCATGTTATGTTTGTATATTGGTTGTTAATTCCCTAATACCCCAACCCCCCCACTCACCCACCCCCCCCCCCCCACCCCCCCACAACACACCACCCCCCCCCCAACCACCCCCCCACCCAACACCCCCCCTCCCCCCCACTTCTTCACCCACCCACCCCCTCCTCCCATTAAAAACACCCAACAGTGGGTTTCCCCGCCCCCCCTACATTGGCCCCCCTATATCCCCAAACACCCTTCACCTACCCACCCCCACCCCCCCAAACACCCATCTGTCTCCATTCAACATTCAACCACCTACCACCCCCCCTGAAAACCACAACCCACCCTCACACCCCCAAAGATCATCCGTTTCACCCCTCCACCCCCCCCCCCCTTATCCCCCCCATAACCCAATTCACATTACCCCTCCTCACCCCACCTAGGTAGATTTAACCCATTACCTAAAAGACCATGCCCCTAACCCCATTTGATCCTCACGTTATCCACACCTCCCCACCCCCTAATACCCCCATTGCTCCTTTGATAGTGTGGTACCCAATCCCCCTTACCCCCCACCCCCATTTCCCCCCCCCACCTCCCCCCCCATGGGTTTTTTTTGTTAGTGGTTGGGGGTTTTGGGGGTTAGTTTTCATGTGTCTTTTCCCCCTTATCTCCCCTCCTTAGGTTATGTGTGCGATTTTCCAGTTTTTTTTTTGTTTACCTTCACCCTACCCCACCCCCCTAGTCCAAACCCAATCCCCACCACCACCTATTTGTTTTTATTGTGCAAATTTGCCCTTTTCAAAAAACCACCCCCACTATAACCCATCCCCAATTTTACACCAGCCCCAAGGCCCAATTTACTCCCCCCACTATTATAAACACCCCCCCTCCCAAATTCCCATAGTGTTCTGATTACAACAAACTTTTTACCCCAACCCCCAACCCTTTCGTTTTCACCCAAACCCCCCATTGTTACCCCCCCCCCCATTACCCAAGATCCATCAATGTATCCCCCCCAGAACAAAGGACCCAACACCACCTCCTTACAAGTTTATTTACCACACCCCCCCCCACAGGGTGGTGCTTAAGTGGGTACCCCAATTTCCCCCTTACCACCCGCCACTACCCCCACCCACGATTTACCCCCACCCCCCCCAATCATTTCACTCCCCACAGTAATTTTCACCATTACAAATCCACATCAATTACCCAATTCAACAAAATCACATTACATGGTCAAAAAAAACTATTTTTGAGGTATCCCAAATTCCCTTCCCTTACCATCCCACAAGGACCCACCCCCCCCGCCCCCCCCCACCCCACAACATTGCTTATTACTTATTTTTTATCCCAACAACCCTCCCCGAAACCCCAATCCCCCGCTCCATAAAAATTATTTTATTTTTTTTTATAATTACATATTATTTTAATCCCCAGTGCCCCTCAATCCCCCACACCAATTTTTCCCAAGGACCACCCCCAAAACCCCCCCATCCCACCCCCCCCAATCCCCCCTTAGCAACAGATTTAACGAAACCTTTTTTCACCCATAACCAGACACTCCAATCCCCCCACCCCCACCCCCAACAGTAGCCACACATAACCCCCCCCCCACCCCCCCTATCATCATTGATTCCCCAGCCCCGAACCCCCCAGTGACTCAAATTTCCCCCTTAGAAAACCCCACCCCCCCCCCACTCCCCCCCCCCCCATATTCATACCCCCTTACCCCATACCCCCCAACCACCCCCCCACCCCCCATCCCCCCCCCCCCCCCCCCCCCCCCCCCCCCCCCCCCCCCCCCCCCCCCCATCCCCCTCCCCCCCCCCCCCTCCCCCCCCCCCCCCCCCTACCAAAACCCCCATCCCCCACCCCTAAACAAACATAACACCCCCCCTCAACCAACATCAAAACCACAACCCCATCCATTCATCCCACCAAACCCCCCACCCTCACCAACCCCCCCCACAAAAACCCCCACCAAAAATCCCTAACCTCAAATGAACAAACACCCCACCAATACCCCCCCACAACAACACAGACCCATAAACAAACCCCCCCACCCAATGCCACCCACCCCCCCCAAAAACACCCCCCCCCCCCCCCTTAAACACCCCAAAACCCCAACCCAACCCCCCACCCCAAAACCCCCTCTTCCCCCCTACCCCAATAACCCAATCCACCCTACCAACCCCAAAAACCCCCCCTTTACCCAACACCCAAACCCCCAACACAACATCAACTAGCACCCACTCCCCACCAACCCACCCCCCCCAAAACCCTTGTTGGTCATCCCCCAACCTAATCCAACCCACCAACCCCCCCCCCCCCATTACAACCACCCACCCCCCCCCCCACCCCCCCCCACCCCCACCCAACCACAACCCCAACACCAAGCCCAAACAAAACCCCTAAACCCCCCACCCCCAAACCCCAAACCCCCCCCAATACCACCCCCCCCCAATCCCCCACGAACCAATAACCCCCCATAACCCCCCACCCCAACAAACCCCCACCCCCCCCCCCCCCCCCCCCCCCCCCCCACACACAACCCCACCACACCCCACCCCACAACCATCTCACAAACCCAACCCCCCACCCCCAAAATACATCAAACAAACACCTCCCGAATTCACAGTGACATCGTCCTCCTATGAGATCTAGGTGTTAGAGCACAAGTATATTCACATGTCTACACGTTAGAGGGCAGAGATCACCCAACTCGAGTATCGGCCCCACAACCTCCGTCTCACCCGATGATTCGTGAAAAAACACTTACCAGTATTCCATGCTGAAAGAGGCCAAACTGCGAAACACAGAAAACAATAAAAAAGATTCCGTATCTGACGAGTCACTGCGTAATCCGTCAGACGGTGACACCCAAAACAAGAAACGCAATGACGAACAAAACAAAAACTTCATCACCTAGCACTTTCCATACTCGTCAAGTCGGCTGAATGCATATAGCCTACTCCTACTCATATACAACCAGAAAATGAAGGCAAACGTCAACGAAACAATAAGTCAACAGAAAAAGTGACCTAGAACGGCTATTCACAAAAGCCCCCCCAGAGATCATTGTAAAGAAAACTCGTCTCAGATTACACATAGACTATGCAGTAACCAACCGTTCTGAGCGAAAGAAACGGTCTATCCTCTAAGAATCTAAAAAAACTAATAAAGACTCGTCAACTTAGTATATACGCATCGTATGAATAGACGAACCAAGAGTACAGGAGACAGCGACTAAAACCGGGCTACGCCAAGACACAAAAACCACATAACCCCATACCGACAAGGCCTTATCCCCACTCTACCCTTTTACACCCTGAAAGTGCGGGTTCAATCACCGTGGCGTCTTGTTTTTTCGGTTAGCCAACTAGCCTATCGACAAACCCGTCCCCATCGAGCGTCAAAGATGGTGTGGTGTTCGGCGAGTGCAGCCCTTCCCAATACATACAAGAGGTCAGACCCAACTCACTATATCAAAAACTACAATTTCATAGAAAAACTGAGAAAACATGAACGTCTCGACATCAGCAAAAGACACTGCACAAATACATAACTTGATTAACGACTGAGGCTCAGCACATACTATGAGACAGATCGACTAACCGGACTTCCCATGTACGAGTCCCATTCCATAGCAGATCGCAAATCTGCGTAACTTGTTCGCTATCAGACGTATGTATCTAACAACGATACAGCGAGCAGTAAGTACAGTTGAAGAGTAGCAAACGAGCGCAACAGCTAAGAACAACTACAACCTGACGTACTACCAATAGAAGATCTCGACATTCTTGATCTACGATCACAGAAGTAACTAACATACCTCACCTTGCAATTTCTAAGATGAATCCACTCTGCCTGATCAGCAATAGCTGCTGTGAGACTCCTAGACATCACAGAGGTAGCTCAAACACTAAAGCATATACAGAACTAAGACTTACTAACACACTCTACAGTCTACTATAACATCACACATATCAAGTTACTCAGACTAAAGTCTGCAGAAACACATGTGATCCACCCAAGAGTCAAAGCGCAAGGCATACAAGTGGTGCGCACAGCGAAGATGGAAATTTCAGACTAGATAATACTCTAACACAGACCCACGTAACAAAGCTAAATCTCCCTGTATTTCTCAACACATCGCCGATGCGGCCGTAAACTGTCGCAAACTCAAACTAAGCTACGGAGATTCTTCTTACACAGCTTGGTACAAGATCTTTTGCATCACACTAAGGACGTTTTCAAAGGATCAAGTTTCTCGTACCTCCCAGCAATAACGGCTAACCCCACCCGCCAACTAGCAATAAAATGTTGTAAATTAGCTTCAGAGAGCAATGCATTTATGCGGGACTGGTACCTACTTGCAGAGTTGGTCAAGTTGAATCTCATGCGATCTTGAGAATGCGAAACCCTTGCGATTACACTATGAAGACTGCTCACCTCAGGCCACGTGTTGCTGAACATAAAGTTAGATGGCGCATGATGTCGTGACGACTAATGGGACGAAAGCAGGCTCTAGCAGACGGCAACTATCTCTCTGAGATCAAACATATCGAAACACAGTCCAGGCCTAATAGTAAGACCGAAGGATCGTCAGTACACTGAAGCTATGACTATCTATCCTCGTGTCTAAAAAGGGCAGAATGATCGTCTCTACCTAATCTTCATAAGAGTACCTCACTTACTGGTCAATCTCTTCTCCTGCTTTACTCGATGCAACGAGTACTCACCCAAGAGCCATAACATCTCCACCAAATATCACATACTAACCGTGTCATGATACAACGCTACGAAATTAGCAATGACTCGACTATGATCTACGCCTACATAATCTACGTGGTCTAAAAGCGATGCTCAGGGCCGATTTCCTAGATGCAGATCTTAGCATTACAGATCCATGAAAAGTATCTGACGATCCATAACAGAGACGCTTCATGAGCGGTAGAACATAGTAGATGCGTCTGCACACCTAATCGACGATTTTTGTTCTTTTTGAGAAATAAACAAGAACCGATCGACCTAAACAGACTCCTAAAATAATATATACACTAGCAAACTTCTCAGGCAGACAGCAATACGGCGAGCGGGCCCAACCACAGAATCTAAGGAGACAATTACAGACAGACACAGGCCAAAAGACCAACCCCAGGAACAAGAAGCAAGTCCATATACCGAAGGAGGAGAGGGACACGGACCCCCGGCAGAAAAGAAAAAAAAAGGGCCCGGAAACGCGGAAGCACAGAAGATAGAAAAAAAGGATTTCTTGCAAAAACCGGAGACCCAACGGAATAAAGGGAGAAGCACAATTACAGTAGAGATGTAAGGAGATTTATTATTAAAATGTTCAGCAAAACACTTAAATACTATACCCGCTAACGACGATCAACATGAGCTCCCATTGGTCGTGGGGTGCCTGGCCGGACGGGGAGGATTACATGGGAGAATTGAGCACGAGGGGGAGGGGGGGTCACCACCCACGGGGGGGTAGGAAGGAGGCGCCCCCCCCGAGCCACAGGCGGGAAGGTGGGGTGCGCAGGCCCGCTCCCGGCCACGGTCGTCGGCCAGCCACTGGCGGCCGTCCCTCAGCGGCGCCGGCACGGGCCGGGTTGCAGCTGCAGAGTCCACGCCGCTTTCGAGACAACATCTTGACCCTGTCCTTAACAGAGCAGATTTAAACGATTCAAAACAAAAAAAACCCAAAGGTGCCATCACCAGCCCTTTTGCCCGGTGCCGGGGGTGGCCGCGGCACCTGCTCCGGTAGGATGCTTACTGTGGCTACGCGGTGGTCGGGTCCGGCCTGCTGACACTGCTAGGCAAATGACGGGTGGATCGCGAAAGGTCAAAAGATGAAGCGGTGGGGATTCATACAACTCGGCTGCACGGGCTGCTGCGCACGGCAAAGCTCAGTGGTGCTACTGATGTAGTGGTCTACGTAAGTAGGGGTCCCCCAGTCTGGGCAGCCCACCCAACCATGACGCCCAACCTCACACTGCGCGGGTCTATCACCACTATTTTTTTAGTACCCTTCATTATGTAAGAACAACGAGAAGAGAAGACCGGACAACCCTAGGTCACACTAGACAGAAAAAAACAAAACAAAGACAAAAAAGAAAAAACAAAGTGCAAACCGATACAAATAAGAGGGGGGGCGGCCCGCCCGGGGTAGGGGGGGGTCGGCGGCGTCAGACCGGGACGGGCGTCGGGGTGCGTATAGAGGGTCCATACAGAACCGTGGATCAAATAAAGTAAACAAAAAACAAAACCTAGGAACGTCTTTTGTACGGAGCAAGAGCTCTAAGACGGATATTGCGAGCTCACTTACTACAACCCACACTAATGGTTAGCCGAAGCACCAGAGGCAACGGGGAGGGTAGAGCGGTGTCTCAGGGAGTGGGTGCAGTGACTATTTACAAACACGCGAGATACAAAAGTACCAAAAACTATGAAAAGAAATAAAAGAGCCGATATCACGTGAGAACGGGTCACAAAAACAAAACAAAGCTCCACTCCTACACACAAGCTCAATCTCACAAAAAAAAAAAGAAAGCTACAGCCACATAAAAAAACAATAAAAAGCTAAACATCTATGGTACGTTCTCAATACTCGCGTAAGAAGACAAAAAGCTAAAAATAAAAATAACAAAAAAAAAAAAAAAAAAAAAAACAAAAAAAAGAAAAAAAAAATAATAAGAAAGCTAAAAAAGAAAAAAAAAAATAAAAACGCCAATAAAAAAACAACAAGGCTCCAAACTAAAAACTATTCCCACTCCCACAGAGGCGCGAATATGGAGTTCCCCAGCACACATATGGGGCGTACCTATCACCTGAAAACGTAGGGGACGTCGCGGGGATACAAGCCACATCCAAACAAGTTAACATTCATGTTTACAACTCGTACGGTTTTTAACACCAATCCACCCAGAGGCAAGCATTCAGCAAATGAAAAGCAGCAAGGCGCCACCAAAGGTGTAAACTGGGTATAACAATGCAATAGAAACAGAAGACCACTTGTTTACAACCTTAGAACAGTGTCCATACAAAAAACGCAAACGAATAACACAAATAACTTCCAAAACACCGCATTCACACAACAAAACCAAGTGGTTCCTGTTTGAATATTTTACCTAAGTTACCGAGACAATAAACATAGACTTAAACTCTGACTTTATTATAGCAGCATTTAGATACTTAGTTTGGGATATTAAAGAAATAGGGCATACATGACGGCTATACTTTACGACAGTTAAATGATTATTTTCACAAGATATACGAACAAATGACACAAAACATAACAAGAACAGATTGGAAAACCTTTTGTGTTGTTGTTTTAAATACTTAATTCTAACCTTTAATGACCATTCATTTGTCATCACAGCAAGGGTAGCTATTGCCTTGTAAATATTCACACGTACATGTAAACAATCATACTTGGAGGCCTTTGGGTCAATCATGCAAAACAGGTTGCAGTTTTGACTAGTAAATAACCAATTAATTATATACGTCTTCAATACATCTTCTCATAGTAGGGTGTCGATGTTCATATGTTCTTCACATTAGATTTTCACCACTACTAATAATGTTTGGTACTACCACCTATGATATTGTTTGGGATATTTTGCTTGGGATATGGTTTATGATGTTTTGGGGTTTTAATATGGCTTTTGTGTTATTATACCATTTGTTATAATATTGCTGAACCATTGTTTGTTATTACGCTTTACTTGGGGATAGGGGGTGGGGGGGGGGTGGGGGTGGAGGGGGAGGGGTAGTAATTTCACACTATGGTACTATTTTATAGAATGTATAAATGATATTATAACTCTTGTAAATTACTATGGATGTTGTAAAATATTGAACCGCCAATAAAGATTTTAAAAAAAAAAAAAAAAAAAAAAAAAAGCTATACGACTACTATTGAACAAAAGCCCTTGACCTCCTACGTTTTAATCTAGAGACCTCCTACCGACCATGAAGGAGTTAGTGAGAACCAGTGCTAACCCCTGCCACGATTATGTGAGTGGTTCAAACTCCACTTGAAGTTAAGTTTTTATTTTTTTTCGAACTAGTTTTGATTGAAGTCTCGAAAACGAATTTTATTTCGCAAAGGATTTCCGACAGATCATAAATACGACTAGATTATATAAAGGAGCCGTAAGCTTTCGCCTTGGGAGGCTAAAGCTGGCAGTTTTTTGCTTTCCCCCACCAGAAATTTATACTCGCTGCTGCCACTGATTGTTTTTGAAATACGAAAACGACTGTTGTTTTGATTGTTGATATTCGTCTAATATGTTGCATGTAAACATACCTTGTATCAACCTGAAAGTTTTGTTTATAATTGGTGTATATAGGGTGCTTACTATCTTCGGTGCTAGTCTGTTAAGTTAGTCCTGATAAGTACTGGTCCTTAAAAAGGACCACATAGCTGCCTGTCAGGATACCTCATTGCTATCTTGTCCCATTCGTGGGTGTCGTTGCGTGTTTATGGTGTACATTTGTTGTTTTTCCTATCTGGCTTGTTAGGTTTTGTGAGTTTTTGCCCTCCTCGTTTCTGCTTCTTGTGTCTTTCCTTTTCTCCAGTATCTGGGAAAGCGCTTTTTTCTATCATTGTTGGGAGTAGCTCTTCCGGGGCATGTTTTCCTCGATGACTTCTTCGTTTGAATTGGTCGTTGTAGCGTTTTAGTGATGTCTTTTGTGGTCTATTTGATGTAATTTCTTCAATGGTCATTCTTTCTGCCTCTATTCTTTTCAGTAGTTGTTCGTTTCCATCTTTCATTTCTATCAGTTTGTCCTTTACATCTTCTTCTACCTGGTGTTGCTGATTCTTTTCATGTCTTGGTGTATTATTTTCATGTCGTTTTATGAATTGTTGTTGTGTGGTTTCGCGCTTTCCGAGCTTGTCATGTGTATTTCTTCACATCTGTCAGTTGAGGTTCTGTTTTTGTGTGGCTGGCGGTTTTTCTCTCTCCTTTCGCAGTTGTTTTTTTCAAATCTCTCACGTCAGTCGTGAGCCGTCCTGACCCTTGTTCCGTTAGGCTGTCTTGGCGCCTATCACCTAGAGTTTACTTGCCTTCAGTGTGTTTTTTTTGCCTCTTGGTACGATACTACTCCCTTTCCAATGGCAACTGTAATTATTTGCCTTGTTTGTTGGTATTCGGGACATCCTCGTATCGTGCTCCGTGCTTTCCGAGGCAGTTGGTACATTTTTCTATTGTTTATTTGGTGCTTTGTAGTCTTGGTCTTTTTTGGCCTTTGGGCAGACATCTTTGTATTCGTGGCTGCCCGCACAGTAATATCTACAGACCGTCTCTTTTCTGCACGTGTTTCCTTGTGTGAGAAAATCCCTGGCACTTTGAGCACTGTATCACTGGCGGGATGAAGGCATGTGTTCTTTCGAGGTATTTTCTGGATAGTGATGTTTTTTTCTGGACTGTTTTCCCCTGTAGAGTCACTATTATCATTCTGGTGTCTTCTTTGTTCCAGGATTTAAGCCTTTCTGCGTGTGTGAATCTGTACCGAGGGTTTTCGGGCCTGGATGTAGCTGAGGGCCTCTGTGTCTGACAAGCTGGTGTCTATCCCTTTGATGACTACTCTCTTGGTTTCAGTGTGGATTTCTGCTTGGATTTTGATCCGGTGTGGTAGCTGAAATTCTTTAGGCCCGGATGCCAGAGCAGTCATCAGCGATTTATTTTTTTCTGTATCATTCAGGGCAAGTGTCACTCCCTGTTGGTGCCTTCTGATACTAATTATGCCTCTTTTGCCTACTACTTTCTCCAGGACATTGATTACTTTGTCGTCCCGGGAGTGCCTGAGTGTTGGCTTCTCCTTCGGACAACTGCGTAATTTTTATTTTGCGCTCTTGATTCCTGTTCTTTGTGAATACTTTTTCTTAGTTCGCCTGGGCGGCATCTCCCGTCTGCTACCACTGGTTGAGTATTTGTCTTCGGGCTTGGTGCCCTGTCCTCTTCTGTCTGCTCGTGATTCTGCTTCTCTTGTTCACTTCGGAGGACTTGGCTGTTCTGTGTAGGATTCCGGCGTATCTCGATGTCTGACACTGGAGCCGCCTCAAATAGTGCTTCTTTCATCTCGGCATCATGTGGTGGTGTCAACGGTGTTTTGTGCAGCTTCTCTGTGGTAGTAGACAGGGCTTCAGCTGACGATTTGGGTACTTGTGGTGTGGTCCCCTGGTTTTATGGCTCCTGATCTTCTTTGTTCTCTTTCTTTCCAACATCTGTTTTATTGGTTCTAAAACGCTTTCATTTGGTCTTCTTCTTCGGACATCTGTTCTATCTGCTCTAATGCGCTCACCATGTAGTCATATTCTGGGTCTTCATCATCAAGTTCAGAACTGCTTGCATCTGCTTTCTGCTCTTCCTCGCAAGGAGTCTGGTCATTCGGGCTCTCAACCGGGTCGATACACGTTGCAGCTAGCTCCGTCATCGTATCAAGAGTTGGAGAAATTTCGGTCCCCGCACGAGTACTTGGGGCAGTTTTGCTCTCTGGCTGTCTTTCTTTGTTGATTGTGTTATTCCCCTGGCTGTTCTGCGCTGGTGGGCTGGTATAAATCTTCCTCTTTTTAGCGTGAGGTTTCTTTCGGCCCATTTTGACTATTGCGATCGCTGTGTACGTCCTGAAAAGGACGCTGGTTATAGTGCGGTTGAAACGATCATCTCATCTCATCTCAACCCATAACCCGTCATGGGTCGTAGGGGTGCCATGGTGGAAGCATCAGCAGACAGGGTCCTCCACTGCTCTCTATTCTCAGCAATGCGTACAAGTGTGGAGAAACCGTGTCCTGCCCATTCTTTGATGTTATCAGCCCAGGATTTTCTTTGCCTTCCTCTTCTCCGTTTACCTTCGACTGTTCCCTGGAGGATCGTTTTCGAAAGGGAGTCATGACGAGTTACATGCCCAAACCAGGCAAGCTTTCGACGTTTCACTATTGACAAAAGTGGTTCTTGATGGCCTGCATAGGTGTTTATCTTCTCTCTAACATAGACATTTGTTTTGTGCTCTTTATAGCAAATGCGCAAAATTCTTCTGTAACATTTATGCTCGAAAGCCTGAATCCTTCGCTCCGTATCTGCAGTGAGTGTCCAGCCCTCACACCCATACAAGAGAATAGATAATACAAGTGATTTGTATAATTTGATCTTCACAGGAAAACTGATGTTACTTTTCCAGATCACATTCAACCTTGTCATGGCAGCTGAGGCCATCTCAAGTCTTGTCTTGATTTCTTTATTTGATCTTCCATCACTACATATAGTGGACCCGAGATATTTAAAGGTGTTAACTTCTTCTCCCCCAAGTTCGTAAATAGTTGGTTCGGAACATGTTTCTTATGGCTATTCACCAATATCTTGCTTTTTTCTATATTAATTTCCATCCCATATGTTCTGTTACTTTCTCCAGTCTAGAGGTAAGGTCTTGAAGTTCTGATTCTGTTCCAGCTATCAGATCAATATCATCAGCAATATCACAGATGTGCTTTTTTCTATATTGCATAATTTCGGCATCCCAATCGTTCTCCTCACAGTTTACTTTTAGAAAATTCCCCTGATTAATGCTCTGCACCATTGAAAGTTTCCATTGACTGTTCGAGTTGCTAATTACTTACTACTCTTTGAAAAATCAATACTAAATCCGTAAAGGCACTTACGAGTTCTCTTAATTACCTGGGTTGTCCTCTCTTCTGAAAGCAACACCTCTGGTGTATAACCAGTCTTCCCCAGAAGAACCCCTACAAAGAAAGTCCTGAGATTGCTTCCCTTATATCAAGTGATAGACGGATTTACATCCCCTCCACAAAATCCACGGTCACAGCCAATGTGGAACCCCTAGAACTAAGGAGAGAGAAATCAGTCATTATCACGGCAGAAAGATTCTTGCGAGCTGACAAAGATGACCCCTGCAAAAACGTTATCGGTGACCACAACTCCAAGTACCGAATTAAAAATACATCTTTCACTAGAAGGTACCAAGAGCTTTCAGGGAAGCACTACATACCAGAGACTAGACTACCCACTCAAGCTGTACCTGACCTACCACCTCACGTAGGACTAGAGGTTAGAATCTGTATCAAAGATGGAAACGGCAAGTGTGCTAACGTGTTGTCTTTCCATTGGAGTTATGAAAATTCGGATGGATTACTAATAAATAGACCATCACGATTAGATGTTAGAGAGCTTAAGCTTCGCCCAGATACCTATATCTTCATGTTATGTGCAGTACAACCCAAGATAATTGAGGTTAAATGCAGCAACACATGAATCGCACAGAGTTTTGCACATTCTCGTCTGCCATAGTGGTACGCCACCCTAACGACAGCAGCTCAAATGAAGCATTACCAGGGCCTACATGGCAAACGATTCGAGTGGACGAACCCACAGATGACGGTCTACGTCGAGCATCAGGGCAAAGAAAAGTCGAAAGGTATCCTGCATTGGATACCGCCTACAATGAAAACGGAGGCGGTGCAGCGAATTGCGGCAGCAGTATCCGGAGACAAGAATGCTGAAGTTTTTAGGATAAAAACTGCGTATAAGTGGAACTTTCTTTACAGGCCATCCACGCATCAGGTCCCCCGCTTCATTCATTTGAAGATGGCGGGCGCGGAGGAAAGGATACAGCGCGTATGGGTGTCCCTACCTGGTCGTAAGATTCAATGTGCAGTGTGTGGTCTTGATACTCACTGGGAGAGTCAATGCCCAAGGAAGAGAACGGCCACCCAAGCCAAGCCCTCGGTAGCAGAAGAGGACGTGAGAAATGCCACGCCGGCAGAACAGAGCCACCCAAACGAGCACCCTGTCCCAGAGAGCCCCGGGGCCAGCCCAGTCAAAGGGGATGGCTTCACGACGGTAAGCCACAAGCTTACGCCGAAGCAAAAAAGACCCCTGTTTCAGGAGAAGCCGCGAGAGGAATGAACAAAGAGCAGGCATGCACAACATCGGCCAAACGCACACTGACCAAGCCACTGCAGGACCTGCCGTTGTTACCAAGGGCGTTTCAAGAAGAGCCTTACCCTGGTTGGGCGACATCAACACCTGTAGTTGATGAACGAGACTTCATTATGTCCCATACTGACAAATCTGGAGGCAGAACGCCTCAGCAACCAGGTACGTCAGCAACAGATTGCGAAACAGAAATGCTGTCCAAAACAGACCAGTCACCAACGGTACCAGCGCCACCAGCAGCACAAGATAGAATTTATCCTAGTTGGGCAGCTCTGACGGAAGATGCTAGAAGATGAGACAGCAGTGGCATGTGGAACGACAAGTGACAGTGATAGTGATTTAGAAGATGATTTTTCAGATGCTCAACGCTTCGACCAGCTTGAACTAAATGATCTAATCCGAGATCTATATATCTCCAATGAATCTTCAGAACTTTTGGCTTCAAGATTGAAAGAAAAAAAATTACTGACTGCTGAAACAAAGGTTACATTTTATCGCAGCAGAGAGCAAGGTTTTATTCCATTCTTTTGTAAAGAAAACAACCTTGTGTTTTGTACTAATGTAGGAGGTCTTGTTAACAAAATGGGTGTAAGTTATACACCAGATGATTGGCGACTTTTCATTGACAGCTCTAAAAGAAGTTTGAAGGGTGTTCTCTTACACAATGGTAACAAATATGGCTCAATTCCAATTGCTCATTCTACTACAATGAAGGAGGAGTATGCTACAATAAGCACAGTTCTGGAAAAATTGAAGTATTTAGAACATAACTGGATGGTTTGTGTAGATCTTAAAATGATGAACTTCTTGCTTGGCCAGCAAATGGGATTCACCAAATATCCATGCTTTATATGTTTGTGGGATAGAAGGGCAAAAGATATGCACTGGACAAAGAAACAGTGGCCGTTGAGGAATGAATTTAAAGTTGGAGAAAAAAATATTGTCAATAAGCCTCTCATTGATCGAAAAAGAGTTCTACTGCCACCATTACATATAAAGCTTGGCTTGATGAAGCAATTTGTTAAGGCACTGAACAAAGATGGTACCTTATGCAGAAAGTTTCCAGAATTGAGCATAGACAAACTTAAAGCTGGAATTTTTGATGGACCTCAAATTAGAAAGTTAATAAACGATCCAAATTTTATTGATTCCATGAACAAAACAGAGTCCACAGCCTGGTCATCATTTGTTTTAGTTGTGCAAAACTTTCTGGGTAACTTTAAAGCAGACAATTATTCTGAATTAGTTGGAAACATGCTGTCGAGTTTTTGTGAACTTGGATGCAACATGAGCATAAAATTGCACTACCTCCATAACCATTTACATTTATTTCCGGAGAATCTTGGCGACTTTAGTGAGAAGCAAGGTGGAAGATTTCACCAAGATATAAAAACAATGGAAGAGAGATACCAGGGACTTTGGGATGCCCACATGATGGCAGATTACTGTTGGACCCTTAAGCGTGACTGTCCGGGCATATCACATTCCAGGAAGTCCTCGAAAAGATCCTTTTTGCGTGTTGACTAAACAAGTGCTAGTGATAAAGTTTTATTACATTTTTGGTAATATATGCACAGTAATTACATATAATATGAATGCAGACTAAAGTCAAAATGCCACTGATAGCACCTAACTCTAGGATTGTACATAACAAATGCCCTACTAATATGGTCATTCTTAGTTATCTAAAAAAACTAGAGCTGATAGAAAAAATATGATTACATTTTTGGAATCAGCAACCCAAAATTACCAACGAACAGCTATAAAATTTAAGGCACCAAAATGTGTGTATACCAGTGTTATGAAAGCTATAGTGTAAGAATGTTTCATATGCTTAAGACGTTAATTTAATAATTTCCTTTCGTTGTCATTAACACACACACTACACATTCCAAGTCCCATAGTCACAACACAACATGCACACAACCACCACAAAACAGCAAACACTCTTTCCCGCTATGATGGGACTGCCTGACAGCGCGGGTTTGGCCGCGCCCAGTCAGAATTCTCAGTGCGGAATGACAGGTAGTTTTGGCCAACCCCCAGCTACCACTATGACGAGCGGCCTAACCGTAATTTCACTCAGTATTAACGGATTGAGGAATAAATTAGTGCATGTTATAAAACTAATATGTAAACACAAACCTGATTTTTTTATTCTTACAACAAACCAACATAACCTCTGACACTCATGCTAAACAATTAGTAACTAAATTAGGATTAAGGCACCAGTTGTACAGGAACGGCCATTCTGCAAATCACTGAGGAGTGGGAAGCAGATTTAAATTATATTGTGTAGAATCACATTGTGTAATTCTTGGAGGGAAGAAGCCATTGATGCTGTACATGTTTTTGAAATGAACCACAGGATGAATTGGAATGTCGAGTAGTTATCAGGAGACTTACAAAGCCTTTCATGATTACTGGATGGAACAATACATGAAGGAAATGTGAAATAATAGGATGACTTAACTAAATGAATGATGTGTTTAAACGTATGATAACATATGCCTATACTATGTCACTGATGTGAAATAATTCTTCTTCTTCTTCTTCCGTCCTTAGCCAAAGACCGACCAAGCAGTCAGAGGCCATCACGCCTTGTGGCGTCTTAAGGGCAACAGCAGATTGATTTTCTCTGTTGTAGTTTCCCATCACGCCTAGCGGCGTCTTTAGGGCAACAACAAATAGATCCATCTGCCGTTGTTTCCGTAATCGGTGTGACAAGCCAACGGGTGATCAGCCCATTGGGCAGATGTGAAATAATAGGAGGAACTAATTCAAATGAATTCATTCATAACCCTCCACTTCCAAAGGAGCATAGGCCTTCAACAAACACATGCCAAGTCCTCCTGTCACGTGCCATCATCTCAAGTTCTTTCCACGTTCTCCTTATCATTTTCACCTCTGTTTCCAGCTCTCTTCTCCATGTGTTTCTTGGTCTACCTCTGCTTCTCTTGCCCTTGGGGTTCCAGAACAAGGACTGCCTTGTAATGCTATCAACAGGTTTCCTCAGTGTGTGTCCTATCCATCTCCATCGTTTTCGTCTCATCTCTTGTTCCACTGGCACTTGTCTAGTTCTTGTCATCAGTTCCACGTTGGTAACCTTGTCATACCATTTTAATCCCTCTATTCTACGCAAGCACCCATTTATGAAAGTCTGTAGCTTTTTGGTAGTTGTCTTTGTTGTTCTCCATGTCTCAGAGCCATACAATAGGACTGACTTCACATTTGAGTTGAAGATTCTTATTTTCGTGTTGGATCCGATTTCTCTTGATCTCCATATATTTCCCAATGCAATGAAAGCTCCTCTTGCTGTTTGTATTCTTATTTTGATATCACTATCAACTTTATCTATATTGCTACCAAGATATGTGTACGATTCTACATCTTGTATTGGTGTATCTTCAAGTTCAACCCTGTTATCATTACCTGCATTTATTCTCATTACCTTTGTCTTTTCCCTGTATATTTTCAGACCCAATTGCTGTGACCTCTCATCGAGTGTTTTCAATTTGTCCTGCATCTGATTACGGTTATGGGACAGAAGAGCCAAAGTCATCAACAAAATCCAGATCACCCAACTGCTTAGTCAAAGTCCGCTGGATTCCATTTCTGTTGTGTGTTGTCGACGATCTCATAACCCAATCTATTGCCAGAAAGAAAAGAAATGGAGACAAGAGGCATCCCTGTCGCACTCCTGTTCTTATCCCAAACGGTTCTTTAAGCTGTCCTTCGTAAAGAACTCTGCATGTCATGTCTTCATATGTTTTCTTTATTAAATTAATGATCTTCAGGGGAACTCCATAATGCCTCATCAATTTCCAAAGTGATTCTCTGTCTACACTGTCAAATGCCTTTTCGTAGTCCACAAATCCGATGTATAGTGGTGAATTCCATTCCAGACTTTGTTCAACTATTATTCTCAAAGTGGCTATCTGGTCTGTACATGATCTGTTTTGTCGAAAACCTGCTTGTTCATCTCTCAGTTTCTTGTCTATGGACTCTTTTAATCTCTCAAGGATAATCCTGTTTAATACTTTTCCTGGCACTGATAGTAACATTATTCCTCTATAATTTGTGCACTCTTTTAAATTTCCCTTCTTAGGCAACTTAACCAGATATCCTTCCTTCCATTCTGCTGGTATCTCTTCCTTTTCCCAGACTTTGCCAAGTAATTTATATAACATCTCTGTAGCCGTGTCGATATCTGCTTTGATGGCCTCTGCTGGAATGCCATCAGGTTCAGCCGCTTTTCCATCTCTTAGAAGCTTTATGGCTTTCTTTATTTCTTCCTTCGTTTTTCTTTCACCGTTAATTTGTAGCTCTTCTTCTGCTGGCTGGATGTCCGAGGGGTTTTGTGGAGCTGGTCTATTGAGAAGGTCCTCAAAATATTCTGTCCACCTCTTCATTTGCTCTTGTATATTGCTGAGCAGTTTTCCATTCTTGTCTTTTATGAAGCAACTTGTTTGCTTGTATTTCCCCGTTAGCTTCTTTGTGCTGTTATACAGTTCGCTCATATTACTTTTGGCTGCAGCATCTTCTGCCTCTCTTGCCAACTCCTCAATATATTTCTTCTTGTCTCTTTTGATACTTCTTTTTACTTCTGTGTTTGCTTCTGTGTACACTTCTTGAGCCTTGGCTTTGGAACTTCTGGTTTTGCTTTTGTTTAAATCTGCTTTCTTGTTTTTCCTGTCTTTTATCTTATTGATGGTTTCTGTTGTTATCCATGTTTTTTGTTGTCGTTCCCTTTTCCCTAGTATTTCTTCACATGTCTCATTCCATACCGTTTTGATTTGCTGCCAATAGTCTTCTGTATTCTCTGCCTCTTCTGTTGGAGCACCTGAAATTTGTTGGATATTGTAACCGCAAATTTGTCTCTTGTTTCTTGATTTCTTAGATGTCCTACATTAAATTGTTGTCTATAATTTTGCATTGCTGCATATCTCTTGAGTTTCATTTTTACTTTGGCTATCAGAAGGTGGTGGTCTGATGCCACATCTGCTCCTCTAAATACCTTTACATCCTGCAATGATGATCTAAACTTCTTGTTTATGCATATATGATCAATCTGATTTCTGTTCTATGGTCTGGTGATATCCATGTTGCCTTGTGTATTCTCTTATGTGGAAACATGCTTCCTCCTATAGCCAGTTGATTTGAAGCACAGAAGTTTGAGAATAGTTCCCCATTTTCATTCATTATTCCTAGCCCCTGTTTTCCCATGACTTCTTCAAAGCCGGTGTTGACTGTACCTATCTTTGCATTCATGTCACCCATCAAAATTGTGATGTCTCTTCTTTTTACTTTTTCCATAATTTCTTGTAGTCTAGTATAAAATGCTTCTTTCACAGACTCTTCTTTGTCATTAGTTGGTGCATAACATTGGATGACATTTACATTTATTTTCTTTTTAGCTGTTTTAAAAGAAGCTGTTATTATTCTGGAGCCAACGGCTTCCCATTCAATGAGTGCTTTCTGTGCTTCTTTAGATAACATAAGAGCTACCCCTTCACTGTGGTGTGAACTTTCGTCTTCATGTCCTGAGGACAGCACCAATTCACCTGTGATGAGTTTCTTCCTGTCTACCCCCTTCCACTTTGTTTCACACAGTCCCAGAACCTCGATTTTATATTCCCTCATCTCTGCTGCTACTTGTGCTACTTTCCCTTGTTCGTTTAATGTCCGAACATTCCAGGTGCCAAATCTGGAAGTTCTCCTAGAAGAAAGAAGGTTAGTCAGCAACACAGACTCCTTTCGGCTTTCTCTGTGTTGCGTCATACGCCTCCCTGCGAGAGGACCTTCCCCTGTCTTGGATGGCTGTGTTTTATTTTCTTTATTTGACTTGTCCATGTTTGTTGAAGTTTTTGTGGTTTAAATTTTTTACAGGATGGGGTAACCGGCCCCATGCCCAACCCTCCTTAGTCGCTTTCTACGACATGCTTGGCAGTGAACAGTGTTACTATTCTTTGCTCCCCTTTCGGGCTCCAGTAACACACGGGTGATTAAAATGAATTATGATAGATATATATATCTATACCCTTCAAAAGAAGTTAAGGACCAGTAGGTGAAAATGACCCAAAAATAATAAAAATTATATTTCATAAGCAATTAATCTGACATTGATTTTTCTCGAATGACAAACATTCAACACGTGCTGCATGGGCCACCAGCATACCGTGTGGCTAGTGTTCAGCTCAGCAAGCACGCTGAAAAAATGCTGCTGAGACGCCAAAATGTGGGTGTTTTTAATGATGTCTGAGCATGAAAAAAATACCTGCTATTCCAAAAATGCGTGATGCATGTGGGAGACTATAGTGTTGGTCTTGAGCTGTACTCACAAAATTGTCTTTATAAGCAACACAAGTGCTGCATAACCATTGCACAACAATATGCCTCAACGACGAAAGCTGAGTGTTGTGGATAAAGGAAGAGCCATTGCGTGGTTGCAGGAAGGTCTTACTGTCCGAAATGTCGCTCAGAGGCTTGCAGTATCTCATTCAGTTATTGTCAGACTGCAGCAGCGCTTTGCCCAGACTGGAATCGTCGAGGAACGGCAAGGCACAGGTCGTCCTAGAGTCACTACACCTCGAGAAGATCGCTTAATTCAGAGGCAAGCACTGCAACGGAGAACTACAAGTGCAAATGTTATCAGACAGTTCCTCAGAGATGCTACCAACACTGTAGTCAGTGATCAGACTATTCGGAATCGCCTTCACGATGCCAACCTTCGTGCTTGTCGTCCAGCCATTCGACCACACTTGACTGCTGCCCACAAAGCAGCTCGTTTAGCATGGTGTATGCAGCACGTGCAGTGGCGACGTGCACAGTGGGCTAACGTTATGTTCACGGATGAGTCCCGATTTGTCTTGGAGCCTACAGATGGACGAATCAGAGTATGGAGGTGTTGTGGTGAACGCTTTAGTGATGCTGCAGTCATCGAACGTAACCGATATGGTGCTGGATCAGTGATGATGAGGGGAGGCATTCGTTTACTCCACAGAACCCCCCTCTATCATGTGATTGGGAATCTGAATGGTGACCGCTACCGTGACGAGATTCTACAGCCTCTTGCCATCCCAGCCCTGCAAGTTATTGGGCACAATGCAGTCCTGCAAGATGATATTGCAAGACCACACCGTTCTCGTGCAGTAAATGCTTTCCTGCAAGAAGCGGGTGTCAATAGAATGGATTGGCCTGCAAACAGTCCTGATTTGAATCCCATAGAACATCTTTGGGACAAGCTTGGGCGACGAGTTAAGCAACATCAGCCATCTCCTGCAACTCTGCATGAACTGCTTCTGGTACTTCAGCATCAGTGGCAGGCAGTGCCCCAATGCTTCATTCGCAAGCTCATTGTTAAACTCTGTTTAGTTGTTAACTCATACTGGCTACTAGTTGTTGAATCACGCTTTATTTGTTAAATGACGTGAATGTCCACCAGTTGATAAATGTAGATGTTGGGACTGGTGTAGTAAAGTGTAACGATTGTCAACTCATTAAACCCAGCACAGTTTTGGTCATACAGGTCATCTTGTCCTGGAACGTGATGAGGCTCCGACAAGAATGTGAGTGTAAACAATGAGTGTGTATGTGAATGTCAGAACGCGAATGGTAGAATGATTCGATAGAGTTGACAGGTTGGTAGTACATCACTCATACTCACACTGTTCGAATTCAAGAAGTACTGGAACTACGGTGGTCTTTTTATAACATTTAATGGGACGCACACTTGGACAGTACGTGTATGGTTACAGGAACAAATGTCGACATAGACAGCATAATGTCGATCACAGGAATATCATCTTAAGTTAGCATTCATGCTTGGCAAATATCATAATGGAGCATTCGTAAATAAGCATTCAGAGTTCCATCATGTAAATCATCTGGCTTTACTGACTGGGCACGTCAGACCATAACCAATATATAGGAAGGCTCCTAGACCTAACCTCGTCTAGTGAATATCCCTTCACGTAAAGTTCAATATATATATTTTCCATAAAGATATAGGAATCCCAGACATGGGTTCTCACATGTAGCAGTGATCTCTTGGTTCATCGAGCGATAGTACAGGCATCCCTTTTTCTCACTCGATAAATACAAAGTATATGAATTTCAACATGGCTGTTCTTCTCTCGTGAGTTTCACTCACTATAGGACCCAGACCCAAAATTGGTCATTCGTTAAATGTCCTCGTTTTTTCATAGCTTCTCTCATAGAGGTGATTGAATAATATCATACAATCTAGTGTTGCTATATAGGAATGTCGTCTTCCTTTGAATAAATATTCTTTTCAAAAGTACCACTGTGCATCTGTTTATCAACAACGATGGCGAAGCCCAAGTTCATAATAAATTGTGGTTTTACCTTTCTATGCGAAATATAACTTTGCCATTCCTTGGCAAAAGAGAATAAACACTGGGGTAAAGTACATACAACATGTCTAAATGACTATCACTTTTCCCCATTGACTTATAGATCATTTTTTCGGCGATAGGCCGGCTACATCAAAATTCTACATCCAGACAGGATGACGGCCATGGATCACACCCCTTGCTAGCGATACTTCCGCTGCATAGCCTTTGACCTTTTCTAGCGACAACCAACATAGTTCGACTTAGAAATGTAAAGATATCCATATATAAGACAGACTCGTCCTACTCATACAAACACTACGTATAAATTCAGGCCATAGATATACTGAAGCAAGAATAATCTATTCCTACCCAGCCAAAGAATAAATCGCAGTAGGCCTAGACTCGTAAGAAGATGACGGAACTACTTTCAAGGGAAGTAACTCAAAAATGACTTCTCCTTAAGCACTTAAAAAGGAAATACTTTGATTACAAAATATTTGCGAACATAATAAGTATATAAATGTATTATATTGCAAGATAGTAAAAATTGCCCTTTACAGTCTTACCACACCTCCCGGGAAAAAAAAAATAAAATTTTTTTTTTAAATACATCTAGGAGCACGTAGAATAGGCTCACAACGCAAGAATACTGCGCAGATGAAAATATCAGGAATAACTATAATTCCTAATATGACCGGTGAGAATATATCTCAAAATCTGAGAGAAATTGTTTCTCTACGAATAAATGTTTCCAGGAAGGTGTGATGTACGTATAATACAATTCTGGTAATTATACAATGCATACCAAAAATTCACACTATAATCTTAAATTTATGATTTATGAAGAAACAATCATCAAAGAACAGCGGTGAATAAACATCAATAAACCGCTAAGTAGCGATACCATCATTCTATTATTAAATTACAAATGTGTATCTTAGTAAAGAAACAAAAAATAACTGTTGTAAAGTTATACATATTAAAAAGATCCAATATTTAACAGTTAAGTGGCATCATGTGGGCATCTGGACAGAATGTCCGCCATCACATTTTCTGAACCACGGATAGCTCGTACCGAGAAATGAAAAGGTTGAAGAGCGATTGCGTATCGAGTTGATCTCGAGCTCTTCAAGTTCTTACTTTGGATAGCCGTAAGAGCTTTTTGGTCAGTTTCCACTACGAAATGCGCGCCCAGAAGGAATCTTTGGAGTTTGAGAATTGACCAAACCATTGCCAATAATTCACGGTCTAAAACCGAGTAATTCCTTTCTGCAGCATTAAGTTTTCTGGATATATACATTACAGGATGCAGAGTTCCAGAGTACTCTTGCATTAGTGCCGCTCCAATCCCAGTGGATGAAGCGTCACTACGAAGAACAAATGTCTTATCTGTTGTAGGTAACACTAAAATAGGTGGTGATGAAAACATAGTTTTGATCTTCTCTAGTGAAGATTGGCATTCATGAGACCAGTGAACCATGTTAGGCGACCCTTTCTTTAATAGTGTAGAGAGAGGTGCCATGATAGAGGATAGATTCGGAATGAAACGTCCATAAAATTGTATGAGACCTAAAAGACTTCGCACTTGCTTTTTAGTCCTAGGGATAGAGATGTTAAGTATCTTAGTGATATTATGGTCTTCTGTCTTCAAGAAACCGTGACCTACTCGATGGCCTAAGAAAGCAATTTCGCTAAAGCCAATACAAGCTTTAGATGGTTTTGCTGTCAGGTTATACTCACGCAGAGTTGATAATAATTCAACTAACCCTGAATAGTGATCTTCCCAAGTATCGCTGAAAAGACAGATGTCGTCTAGATAAGCAATGACATCTGACCGATACGATAGGATTCGACGCATCATGCGTACAAATGTAGCTGGTGCGTTCATAAGGCCGAAAGGCATAAAATTCCATTGGAAAAGGCCTCTGGGAGTAGAGAAAGCGGTAAGAGGTTTGGCGCGTTCGGATAATGGAACTTGCCAATATCCTTTAGACAAATCAAGTTTAGTGAAAAAAATGCGATTTAGAAAGACGAGTAAGTAGCTCTTCTAGTAAAGGCATAGGTTCAGCATCGAACTTCGTAACTTGATTCAATTTGCGATAGTCAACGCAAAGACGTATGTTATTGTCTTTTTTTCGAACAATAACCATCGGCGAAGAATATGCAGAAGTGGATGGTTCGATTATTTGTAAATCTATCATTTCATCCAACTCCTTTTCAACCTGTGTTTGGAAATGTATAGGGATAGGATAAGGTCTAACCCTAATTGGAGTATGTTCAGTTAGAACAATGTCATGCTCAATGACATGAGTTTGTCCAGGGATGTCAGTGAGGACATCCTGAAATGTTTGTAACATAGACGAAACTTGTCGCCGTTCTCCTAGAGACAAATCAGGAGAGGGACCTCAAGACGCAGCAATAGATACCGCAGTCAGCGACTCATAGCTTGACTGCCTGCGTCAGGACCAGCGAACCAGAGCTGGTCAAGACAGTGCTCCACCTCCACGTGGTGGTCCTGGAAACAGTCTGCAGCTGTGCAGGCTGGCTGAGCGAGTACGGATCGCAATGGGAAGGCAAACCCGGTCCTAAAAAATGCCGTGCAGAAGTCGGATGTGTCGACCGAAAGGTGCAGATATCACAGCTACGTTGGAAACAGACACAACGCAACCACCGTCCTTTTCAGGGCGAACGAGGAAGAAGAAGAAGAAATCAGGAGAAACAGTAACGTCTTTCCATGATTCACTAGAATGAAGTGGGATCATTGGAAGCGGAAGATTAACATCCGAAAAAACTTGTTTCCTCATCCTGTATTACAGACAGTGATGAGTAATGACCATGTTTGACATGAGAATCGTCCGTTGCCTGGAAAATAGGCTGTAGATAGTCAGGACGTTCATGGAACTCCGTAAGCATATTGATGTGGAAGGTTTTATGCTTCCCGTTGATATCGACGATGTAGTCAACATCTGAAATTTTCGATATTATATCGTACGGACCTTTCCAACTAATAAGGAGTCTATTTTCACGACAAGGTAGCAAAACAAATGCTTTGTCACCAGGACAAAGTTGTCGTAAAGTTCTCTTCTTATTAGCAAATTGTCTTGCCTTCTGCTTAGCAAATTCAGAAGCGGACTTTGCCAATTTGCATGCTTCGATAATCTTTTGTCTCAGCGCGATGACATACTCGTAAGAAGATTTTGTGTCATCGTCAATATTGTCAGCTGTTATAAGATCATGCAGCAAAGACATTGGGCCGCGCGGTCGCGCGCCAAAGACAAGTTCAAAGGGAGAAAAACCCTGTATGTTCATTGGGGACCTCTCTGTACGCGAAGAGGGCCGCGGGTAAAACCCTATCCCAATCTTGAGGATGATCCTCAGTTATCTTCCCTAATAAGTTCTTAAGTGTTCTATTTAGTCGCTCGACCATCCCATTGGACATAGGATGATAGATAGATGCTACTCAAAGATCTCTCTATCTGTAGAGTAGACATTACTTGAGACATGGTATCCGATATCAGTTGGGTGCCATGATCTGATAATATTTCTCCGGGGAATCCCAGCCGAGAAAATATAAGCCAAAGAGCATCTGCAATGTCAGCGGTAGTAATGCTCTTTAGAGGGATAGCCTCTGGCCAACGTGTGCACATGTCTACACACGTTAAGATAAACTGATGTCCTCTAGCAGATTTGATCTTGAATGGACCAATGATGTCTATCGCCATTTTCTGGAATGGACGAATAGGAATATCTGCAGCCTGAATAGGCGCAGCATGACGAGGACCTTTGGATTTGACTTCTTGACATACTTTACAGGATCGACAATAGATCCGTATGTCCTTGTTCACAAAAAGGCCAAAAGAAAGCCGCAAGAACTCTTGACTTTGTACGGGAAAAACCCATGTGACCAGCACACTGAGAGTCGTGTGCATGTTGTAAGATCTTAACTCTCAAATTCTTGGGTACAAGAATCTGAGAATGACTTGACTTAGTGGAGTCTTGCACCATACGTACAAGTACGCCATTCTTCATTGTAATCCAAGATTTACAATTTGAATCTTTATTCGGATCACCTTTCGTTACAAGAGTGAAGAATTTCTTAAGAGTCGGATCTTCTTCTTGTTGTTTTATAAACGAGTCACGAGAAATTACCAAGGGATCATCTTGGTTATGCACTTCATTATCTTCAACAGATGAAGTTTCAGGCATATTGAGAGCTTGAGCTCTAGTGACTACCGCATTAGCAGATTGCATATTTTGATTTTCCCAAACGGAAATTTGCTCCGGAGTGCATTCTTTGACTCCGTGAATGCGACCGATGATAAGATCAGCGATCGGATTCGGCAAAAGACATGCGTGTACATCTCCTGTGAAGAAAGGAGTAGCAATCCTAATGATAGCGGTAGAGTATTTCTCTATGGTGCCGCCAAATGTTACGCATTTGACTACTTTGCCTGTAGAATGAGAAGGATCTATGAGTGACTGCCTAACCCCAATAGTTGTGCATCCAGAATCAAAAAGTACTGAGACTGGATTGTCATTTACTAAACCTTTGTGTAAGACAAGAGAACCTCTCCCATCATGCGCGATTGACGCAGGAAGAGCGGGAAGAGGATGCCCACAGCTTAAAGTAGACACTGTGGTTGGCTCAAATAATGTTTTGCATTGGGGGCACTGAGATGCTCTCTCCCAAAATCAAAAGCGGCACATGCCATATTATTAGAGTCATCATTATCTTTATTTTGTTTATAGGCTTCGTGGGACTCTTGCTGTGCAGAGTTCGCCTGGTAATGAGCTTTATGTTTTTTGAATTGTGCTCTACCTCTGTTATTATTGCCTCTGTACTTATCATTGTTTCCACTATTATAACCTCTACTCGGGTTTGAATCATAGCTCCTTTGGTTACTATCATCATATTCATTATAATGAGTATCTCTGTAATTATGATCTTGTTGTCTCCATGAAGGAAAACTTGGATAGTTTCTAGAATGACTTCCTTTGCGAAAGTTCCTGTAATTATGACCACCCCTGAATCGAGGGCTGTCAGCTCTTCTCCAGGTATTCGAAGAAGAACCCTGAAATGATTGGTTACCTTGGTTCTGATAACTGTAATAGTTACCTTTTTTATTAAACCTATTTTGAGGTCCTTGGAATTTGTGAGAGTGATTAGGGTTGTATGGTGTTGCAGAAGCAACTGGCATACCTTCTTTAACCTTACTGTTGCTAATAGCTACGTCCGGATGTGCAGTGACGTATTGGGTACAATATTGTTCCATTTCTTTTAGAGACTTAGGTTTACGCTCATGTAAGAATTCGAGGAAAGGTTTATTTATACTTGACATAATCTTGTCTCTGAGTATCAAGTCCATAAGGGCTTCATAAGTCTTTTCTGTTTTGGATAGCTCAATCCAACGATCAAATGTAAGACGTGTCCTTGCAATGAATTCTGAGAATTCTACACCTGCCTCAGGCACCATTGTCTTAAACAACTTCCGATAACCCTCTTCAGACAACTGATACTTCTTTAATAAGGCTGCCCTAATAACATCATAGTTATCTTTGTCAGCCTCTTCAACCAAACTTAAACTAGTCAGAGAATCACCTTTCAGATTTTCTGATAACTGGTTAGCATATTGTGATTTGTCCACATTATGTGCTCGACACGAGCGTTCAAATCTATTTAGCCAGAATGTTATGTCATCACTGGAAGGGTTGAACGCTGGTACCTTGACCTTGTAAGTAAAGGGTTTACCATTACCACCAGATGCTTGATTACCATCACTTATGTTTGTTAACTTTAACTTTTCTAACTCAAATGCTAAAAGTTCTTTTTTGTGTTCATGCTCTCTTATTGCTTTTTTCTCTTCTGCTTCAGCTTCTCTTTGTAATCTTTTTTCTTCTGCAGCAGCTTGTAATTTTTTCTCTTCTGCTTCAGCTTCTCTTTGTAATCTTTTTTCTTCTGCAGCAGCTTGTAATTTTTTCTCTTCTGCAGCAGCTTGTAATTTTTTCTCTTCTGCAGCAGCTTGTAATTTTTTCTCTCCTGCAGCAGCTTCATCTTTTCTTTTCTCTTTTTCCATTTCCATCTGGAATCTTTTTTCATCAGTCTGTATCTGCAATTTCTTTTGTTCATACTCTTTTTGTAATTTTTTTTCCTCAGCTTCTAATCTTTTCTCCTCAATCAATGCTTTTTCTTTCTTCAGCAGCTAATGCTTTGTCATATTGAGCAACTGCCCATTCTTCTAATTGCTGACCAGTCTTATCAAGAGCCTTGCCTTGTGTGATAAAATAATCTAATGTAGACATCTTGTCTAATAAGATCAGTAATTTGCAAAAGTAAATAAATTCACTTTCTTAGTCTTAATCAAAGACCTTGTATGATAACTTTTTAACCTGTGGAAAATAGTACTTAACTATCCCAATCACTGTGGGAAACAAGCCTTACAAAGGTCTTGTATAAATCCTTATATAATAACAGCTATAAGTTGCTGGTTCACTCTATAATATAAGTGCAGTGCACCAGAAATAGTGTTTTATATCATCAACTGTGTACCTTTAGTAATAGCAATTAACTATCAGTTGATTCTTGTACATCAATTTATATGATCAACTATATTTTAAATAGTGTATGTCGATCAGGCACAAAACAAAACAGTTATACAGGAGAACATGAAAACATTTGCGGAAATGAAATGGGAAAACAATAAAAGATAAACCGCAAGAGGATAACAAATACAAATAACGCCACAGTATATAAATATAAATTGAGAATAGAACTGAAAGATAGAATAGGGTAGACCAACAAATTACAAACAAATCAAAACAATCTAAAGAACAGAGGAATATTACAAAAACAACAATGAGTACAGTCTTCACAGCTAACACTAATAGCAACAGCTGTCGCAGCAAATTTTCAATCAAGAAAATTGCACCTATAGAAACGCACACATCAGACCCTCTATTACGTGGGATACTCTGCTGTGTGACACCGCCCAACCAAAACAACAACCCGCTGGATACAAACAAATATCACATATAAATATTTAAACATAAATACATAATTGCATAAATAGTATGGCAATATGATGTAAATAGAGTGTTGCAGAAAGAATGTGTTGTAAAGAAGGCTCAGTTACACTGCCTAATAGTACAGTACTGTGGTACTTTATTAAACAAATACTTCTGGTCTAATTATTTTAAATTCAACACAGAAATAGAAGCTCCATCGTTGATGTGAATGATAACAATCGATGTAGGACTTCTCAGTTCAATAACATTTCCTTTCGCAAACACTGTCAAATATTCTCCAGTCCTGATGTGTAATGTTCTATGTTTCAACCAAGCTTGCTGTGTAACACTGTCAGTTGTATGGCAAATGTCCAACGAACCAAATGTCAACAAACGCTGACCTAGTTACCGCATACTGTCGACAGGACAGGTCACGCTGACATCACTGTAGAGTTGTACTGCTGATGTATTTGTGTGTCGTAACAGACCCCAAGGAACGTCTGGTCTCAGTAGTTTACTTCTCAATATGGTCACTGTGCAGGTTGACCCAGGAAGCTGGCACACCAGTTGTTAAACTCTGTTTAGTTGTTAACTCATACTGGCTACTAGTTGTTGAATCACGCTTTATTTGTTAAATGACGTGAATGTCCACCAGTTGATAAATGTAGATGTTGGGACTGGTGTAGTAAAGTGTAACGATTGTCAACTCATTAAACCCAGCACAGTTTTGGTCATACAGGTCATCTTGTCCTGGAACGTGATGAGGCTCCGACAAGAATGTGAGTGTAAACAATGAGTGTGTATGTGAATGTCAGAACGCGAATGGTAGAATGATTCGATAGAGTTGACAGGTTGGTAGTACATCACTCATACTCACACTGTTCGAATTCAAGAAGTACTGGAACTACGGTGGTCTTTTTATAACATTTAATGGGACGCACACTTGGACAGTACGTGTATGGTTACAGGAACAAATGTCGACATAGACAGCATAATGTCGATCACAGGAATATCATCTTAAGTTAGCATTCATGCTTGGCAAATATCATAATGGAGCATTCGTAAATAAGCATTCAGAGTTCCATCATGTAAATCATCTGGCTTTACTGACTGGGCACGTCAGACCATAACCAATATATAGGAAGGCTCCTAGACCTAACCTCGTCTAGTGAATATCCCTTCACGTAAAGTTCAATATATATATTTTCCATAAAGATATAGGAATCCCAGACATGGGTTCTCACATGTAGCAGTGATCTCTTGGTTCATCGAGCGATAGTACAGGCATCCCTTTTTCTCACTCGATAAATACAAAGTATATGAATTTCAACATGGCTGTTCTTCTCTCGTGAGTTTCACTCACTATAGGACCCAGACCCAAAAATTGGTCATTCGTTAAATGTCCTCATTTTTTCATAGCTTCTCTCATAGAGGTGATTGAATAATATCATACAATCTAGTGTTGCTATATAGGAATGTCGTCTTCCTTTGAATAAATATTCTTTTCAAAAGTACCACTGTGCATCTGTTTATCAACAACGATGGCGAAGCCCAAGTTCATAATAAATTGTGGTTTTACCTTTCTATGCGAAATATAACTTTGCCATTCCTTGGCAAAAGAGAATAAACACTGGGGTAAAGTACATACAACATGTCTAAATGACTATCACTTTTCCCCATTGACTTATAGATCATTTTTTCGGCGATAGGCCGGCTACATCAAAATTCTACATCCAGACAGGATGACGGCCATGGATCACACCCCTTGCTAGCGATACTTCCGCTGCATAGCCTTTGACCTTTTCTAGCGACAACCAACATAGTTCGACTTAGAAATGTAAAGATATCCATATATAAGACAGACTCGTCCTACTCATACAAACACTACGTATAAATTCAGGCCATAGATATACTGAAGCAAGAATAATCTATTCCTACCCAGCCAAAGAATAAATCGCAGTAGGCCTAGACTCGTAAGAAGATGACGGAACTACTTTCAAGGGAAGTAACTCAAAAATGACTTCTCCTTAAGCACTTAAAAAGGAAATACTTTGATTACCAAATATTTGCGAACATAATAAGTATATAAATGTATTATATTGCAAGATAGTAAAAATTGCCCTTTACACTCATCATTTCCATGCGACAGCGGTGCCTTGAAAGTATCGCCAATAATGGAGGACACACACACTACTGACAATGTTGACCTTTGGTGTTATTCTCATTAATTTTGAAAATGAGGGTTGTATTGATTGCTGTGCTGTCATTTTACACACGTTAATGCAACCGTCATGAAAATAGTGTTGATTGTCACTGATAAGCTTGACATGTTATATTTTGAAGTGCTGTGTTTTTATTTTTCATTTCACTTTGCACCCTTAATAAAAAATGGTCCTTAACTTCTTTTGAAGGGTATATATATATATATATATATATATATATATATATATATATATATATATATAGATATATATATATATATATATATATATATATATATATATATATATATATATATATATATATATGGGAGCCGCGCGGGTGTAATGGCTTCGGCGTTGTACTGGCGACCAGGTGTTCATGGTTCAAACCCGGGCGTCGGCGTTTGAAGAAATGTTTACGGCCGGAAATTTGACTGAATAGCCTGAACGGCTCCTGTGATAAACCCTCTGTGGATGGGAAGGAGCGAAGCTCCTGACCGGGTTGGAAGGAAAGTCCTCAGGTTCCCCAGCCTCGCAATGACATGTCATTGGGCCGAAGGGCTGAAAGCCTAAGTGCCGCTGGTTAAGAAAAAAAAAAAAAAAAATATATATATATATATATATATATATATATATATATATATATATATATATATATATAATGAAAAGGATGCAACAAAAGCTAGAAACAGAAATAAACGAAGTACAGGTGGGTTTTCGACCAGGTAGAGGCACTAGAGATCATATATTCAACATGAGGATCATCATAGAAAAGTGTAGAGAATTCAACGTTGACCTACATACTTGTTTCATTGATTACACAAAAGCTTTCGATTGTGTACAACATCAGCAATTATTCGCTATTATGAAAAATATGGGATTTCCAAACCACCTTACACAACTCATCGCACCACTGTACCAAGAACAACAGGCAGCAGTAAGAATAGAGGGGGGAACATCAGAATGGTTTGAAGTACAGAAAGGAGTAAGACAAGGCTGTACCCTTTCCCCTTACCTGTTTAACATTTATGCCGAGAATATCATGAGAAACTAAGAGATGACCAAGAACACACAGAGTTTGACTCATTTAACATTGGCGGGTACCAGATCCCGGAAATCAGATATGCTGACGACACAGTCCTCCTATCGACCAACCCAGAAGGACTTGAACAATTAATTCTGTCCACCAAAAAACACAGCGAGGCCCAGAATCTATACCTAAACACCAAGAAGACCAAAGTATTGACAACAGACAAAGTAAAGACCAAACCAGAAATTGAAATTGATAACGAAGAACTGGAAAGTGTTAATGAATTCGAATACCTAGGATCAATCATCAACAGCTCTGGCGACTGTGCAGTAGAAATTAAAAGAAGACTTGCAATTGCTTCACATAAACTAATACAGATGAAAAACCTATGACAAGGCACAAGCAAAGAAACAAAGTTACAACTGATCAGAGCATGTATATTCCCAGTAGCAACATACGGCTGCGAGACTTGGACACTCAATAAAACAGTTGCAAAAAAGATTACATCATTCGAAATGAAATGCTACAGAAGGATGTTGAGAATACCCTGGACAGAAAAAAAGACCAACAGAGAAGTACTGCACTCACTAAACATACAGGAAAATTGGCTCCTAAATACCATCGCAATAAGGAAGCTGAAATTTTTCGGTCATATAAAAAGACATAATAGTCTGGAAAAAACAGTGATGGAAGGCATGGTCCCTGGAAAAAGGGGAAGGGGTCGACCTAGACGACGGTGGACCCAGGACATCACAGAGAGTCTGAACTTGTCTTTGGCTGATGCAGGTCGACTTGCCCAGAATCGTGACGCGTTCAGAGCAGCTGTAATGGAGACAACGTTCTGGAAAGAATACGTCACATGATATATATATATATATATATGATAAAATATGCCTGTAGTATGTCACTGAATTGATCTGTCTAGTCTGACTTAACAAATGACATCTGATGACTTACTGGCCTCACATCTGTGCTAGAGAAAGTTTCTGCTAGCAAAATACTAGCCTATGAACATTATATTGTTGCAGGTTAAATCATACCTTACTGTCAGCAAGGCAGAAGACTGTTGTATACCTGTGATAGCCAGAGAAGCATTCAATCACCAAGAGTATACCTCAGATCAGGTTTGGGAATCCTAATGCATGGGATTGCCAGCCACTGTCTAAACCAGATTGACAGCCCAGTGAAGTCAACCAAAATAAGTTATCCATAAATAGGACTGACTCAAAAATATTTAGTCTACCACACCTAGAAAATTCAGATGTTGATATAAGCTATTGTTTTTTTTTTTTTTTCCTTAACCAGCGGCACTTGGGCTTTCAGCCCTTCGGCCCAATGACATGTCATTGCGAGGCTGGGGAACCTGAGGGCTTTCCTTCCAACCTGGTCAGGAGCTTCGCTCCTTCCCATCCACAGAGGGTTTATAAGCTATTGTTAAGTTCACTACATGTGTAAAGACAGTATCTTAAGTCAAAACAGTGCTTCAAGAACTATTAGTTCAAGTCAATTCAACAGTGAAAGTCAATATAAGTGACATTATTTTATAATTTAAAGTGACATTCCCAAGAGGAAGGAGTCATTGTACACCCTGTGTGTAAAATTGTAATTGTGTGTGTCACACATTTCCTTTTGTAAATTTAAACATAATTTTTATTTGCATTCCATCATTCTTTTTCCAAAAGAGAAAAGAAGAAATACTGTATATATAATAAATTGATAAATTGTATCTAAGGACTTGAGTAACTCATTCCAGTTTTGTTTGAAGTTACTTTATTTCATTATTTCCCCTAGACATAACATATCATAGGATAGTTGTTGAGAGGAGACGACTAAGTGTCTGGTACTTCTTATTACCATCTGGGCCAGATAACTTTATAGTCTGGCTATTTCTATGACAACTATACACCAGTGCTTATTTCTAAGACTGGGGTATTTCTTATAAGACCAGAACTCTTATCTGGCAAGTGTATCCTTGTTTCATCTGATACGGGACCCAAAGATGCAGCAATAGAGAATGCAGTCAGCGACCCATAGCTTGACTGCTTGCATCAGGGTCAGCGAACCAGAGCTGACCAAGACCCTACTCCACCTCCACGTGGTGGTCCTGGAAACAGGCTGCATCACTGCAGTCTGGCTGAGAGAGTAGGGATCGAAGAGGGAAGGCAAACCCGGTCCCAAAAAATGCAGTGCTGAAGTCGGATGTGTCGGCCGAAAGGCGCAGATATCGCAGCTCCGGTGTAAACAAACACAATGCAACCAACGTCCTTTTCAGGACGAATGAGGAAGAAGAGGAAGAAGAAGTTTCATCTGATACATCTTTTTATCTACTCATCATCGAGACAAATTAACCTCTCGTGACACACATACAGATTTCACACATTTCATTCATGTTGATACACCCTGACACTAAAAGACAAAAATATTTCATGTTTACTGTACACACAGAGGCACTGACATACATCATGTATTTCACACATTTGTTGTAAACACAATCACTGACAGATACCTCATATGTTTTGTACCAAGGTATCATCATCATTATTTCCCATTTAGCTCCTGATGGAGCATGGAACCACTACTATAGCTGGTCCACTTTGCAGGAAGCCTGCATCAAACATTCAAGTGTAGTGATATTTTCTGTGACAATTTGTTTTACATGATCAGGTTGCCAGCCCCATGCACAACTTCATATTAGTCACTTCTTATGATATGCTCAATGAAGCCAAAGTTCTATTCTTTCTTTGTTTGTATGGAGGTGCTTCAAGGTCTTGTTTGAGTGGAAGTGCTCCAAGGTTTTGTTTGAGTGCCAGTGTTTGTGTGCAGGTGCTTCAAGGTCTTGTTTGTGTGGAGGGGCTTCAAGGTCTTGTTTGAGTGGAAGTGCTTCAAGGTTTTGTTTGTGTGCCAGGGGTTCAGGGTCTTGTTTGTGTGGAGGTGCTTCAAGGTCTTGTTTGAGTGGAAGTGCTTCAATGTTTTATTTGAGTGCCAGTGTTTGTGTGCAGGTGCTTCAAGGTCTTGTTTGTGTGGAGGGGCTTCAAGGTCTTGTTCGAGTGGAAGTGCTTCAAGGTTTTGTTTGTGTGCCAGGGGTTCAGGGTCTTGTTTGTGTGGAGGGGCTTCAAGGTCTTGTTTGAGTGGAAGTGCTTCAAGGTTTTGTTTGATTGCCAGTGTTTGTGTGCAGGTGCTTCAAGGTCTTGTTTGTGTGGAGGGGCTTCAAGGTCTTGTTCGAGTGGAAGTGCTTCAAGGTTTTGTTTGATTGCCAGGGGTTCAGGGTCTTGTTTGTGTGGAGGTGCTTCAAGGTCTTGTTTGAGTGGAAGTGCTTCAAGGTTTTGTTTGAGTGCCAGTGTTTGTGTGCAGGTGCTTCAAGGTCTTGTTTGTGTGGAGGGGCTTCAAGGTCTTGTTCGAGTGGAAGTGCTTCAAGGTTTTGTTTGTGTGCCAGGGGTTCAGGGTCTTGTTTGTGTGGAGGTGCTTCACGGTCTTGTATAGTAGTCTAACCCTGGAATTCACACACAAGCAGCATGAACTCCTTTCGTCCCATATTACTGATAATAAAACTTTACATATTTCACAAGAAGACACACTGATAAAAACCTCTTAACTTCCAGCCTTTGTATGAAAGAAACAACAACACTGATGCAGTGTATTTAAAAAACCATTTATTTTTTCATAAAAATTTTACCAGTGCCTCTATTTCTATTTTGAACAATCCTATCCATAATTTTCTTTAATAATGTGTAAATTACAATTTGTCTGTTTAAATCTGGGGTCCCCAAAGAGGTTTATATCAATATTTAGGGGGCCAAAAAGCCTCAGAGGGTCAATTAAACTTTTATGGCCGAAAATTGACAATCATATAAGAATTTAAAATGCCTGCTTTGACACAGTTTTACACCTGGAAGTGTTACTGTAGGCGGTTAATTGTTTTGTTTCATACCTTGCTTTAATCCCCTAAAAAAATTAAGGGAAGACTTTCAAGTACTTTTTGAGGATCTGGAGAAAATGCATGTACCTGACTGGATTGTTACGCTGTTTAAGGTAGAAACATAAAATGCAGTCCTTAAATTTCACCTAGAAGATGAACTCATGTGTATGGGTCTTGAAGCTAAATCACTATTCAAAAAATAAAAAGCCTCAGTGACTATTGGAGCAATGTAAGTACTGCTACAAATACCACAAGCATTGTGAGGCTGTTGAGTCTTTTCTACTTAAATTCCTAAGTTCGTGTATGGCTGAAGCTGGTTTTAGCTATGGAAATGCAGTTTTATCAAAGCAACGGAATAGAATGAACCTGGAAGAGCATGGTGACTAACAACTAAAACTCCTTAATTTCCCACCTAATATTAATGCCCTTGAGAGTGCTCAGCAGCCACACCCTACCCATTAATGAATTTAACCAGTTCAAAAAAAAGGTAATGTTAATTTATTGTGCCTGTATGACCACTTCCTTATTTTATTTATTTATTGTTTTTTATTTCTGCCAGGGATTGATTAAGGGTCAAGGATTCCTTGAAGGGCCAGGACTCAAAAAAGTCGGGGGACCCTGGTTTAAATGGACATACCTTACACTTAAAGATATCTATTATATAAACCATTATATAATCCATTACTATAATTACACAAAGGATATACAAATTTGCATTGACACAAACATTTTTATATACATTAATTGCACTTGTTGAAGAAGCAAAATGTTGAAATAAAAATCAGCACTGTTTAATAAATTGTTCATTTTAAATTTGTACTGGTATATAAATAAAGGAAAGGTGGGATGGAGTGAAAAAATAGGAAGCAAGTGGAAAAGAAGAAATAAAGAGACTTCATAGACGAAGAAAATGTTGAATAATAAGAAAATGAACAGAACAAGATTAAATAAAGAACAGAATTACACAAATGATATAGACAAAGAACATGACTGAGAAAGAAGAAAAGCTAAATATGAAAGAGAAAGATGTAGAATCGTACACATATCTTGGTAGTAATATAGACAAAGTTGAGGGACAGACAATGATATCAAAATAAGAATACAAAAAGCAAGAGGAGCTTTCATTGCATTGGGAAACATATGAAGAACAAGAGAAATCAAGTCCAACATGATTATAAGAATCTTCAACTCATATGTCAAGTCAGTCCTATTGTATGGCTCTGAGACATGGAGAGCAACAAAAACAACAACTAAAAAGCTACAGACTTTTATAAACAGGTGCTTGCGTAGAATAGACGGACTGAAATGGTATGACAAAGTCACAAATACGGAATTGATGACAAGAACCAGACAAGTGCCAGTGGAACAAGAGTTGAGAAGAAGACGATAGCGATGGACAGGACACACATTGAGGAGACCTGCTGATAGCATTACAAGGCAGTCCTTGTTCTGGAATCCACAAAGAAAGAGGCAGAGGTAGACCAAAAAACACATGAAGAAGAGAGCTGAATACAGAGGTGAAAATGATGAGGAAAACATGGAAAGAACTTGAGATGATGGCACGGGACAGGAAGACTTGGCATGTGTTTGTTGAAGGCCTATGTTCCTTGGGGAGCTAAAGGATATTGATTGATTGAAAGAGAAAGAAGATGTAAAATTGAAAGAAGAGAAAATAATATAAAAGAGAAGAGAATATTAAAGAGAAAGATTAGAAGAACTATGAAACCAGAAGATCAAAGAGAGAGTGGGTATGAGGAGAGTGTAGATAAATGTCAAGGAACAAATAAAAGAGCAATTTTCATAATGCTTGGAAGACATTAACTATAGAGCACTTTCTCCTCAAATGCAAAATGATGTGAACAACAAAGTATTAACTATTAAAATATTTACAAGCATACATTATCATCATCATCCCCCTACAGCACCCTGTGGAGCATAGGCCTTTCTGTCTTGTGGTACCTTTTCAAGGTCTTTCTGTGTCTTCTTTATCTCTGTTTTAAAAATGTTTATTAAATACAGTTTGACTGTGCTATGCAGTTTCCTAAGTCTTGTCTGTTTTTGCAATTGAGTCTCTCCAGTGCATGATGGTAAAAATGGAAAGCGATAATGACGATATAAATCTTCAGCTATTTCATTCACGATTTGGCACAAAAACATTCTCCATCATAAAATGACAATGATTTCAAATGTGGATCAAGGGAGACAAAACACATGAACCATCAGTGAAGGCACTGCAAGAAAACAGTGCATGCTTCCTGAGCTCAAAGCAAAAAAAAAAAAAAATTAAAAACTGAGCAGCAGTTTGAGAGATCTAATGAAAAGACTGATGGCTTACTACAATTTAGGAACATCAAAGTATAAATAACTTTTCTAATAAACACATCTAATAACAAAAGGAATGAAAGATCAGCCATATGTGAAAATGAGATATCTGAGGGGGGAAAAAGCTGATAAGACTTAAAGAAATCTAATAAAAAATTAGAGACAACACCAAGGCAGTCCAGTGGAGGAAGTATTAACTCATAAAGGACAAGACATTAGTATTAAGGGCATAGTTTCCAATGCACTCATAAGCTATGCTTTGGACCCCTGAAGGAAAACGAAAGAGAGGCTGACCAAAAACAACCTGGCAGAGGACTGTGGAGGCTGAGATGCAGGGAATGAACCAGAGTTGGGGCACTGTACGAAGGATGGCCACCGACCGAGCAAAGTGGAATCAATTTGTTGTTGCCCTACAAGACGCCACTAGGCATGATGGCCACTGACTGCTTTGACGGTCGGCGGCTAAGGATCAAAGAAGAAGAAGGAAATTAATAAGGAAGCACTTATCACTTTCTTTATGGTAGACTAGAAATTAATAAGGAAGCACTTATCACTTTCTTTATGGTAGACTAGAAATTAATAAGGAAGCACTTATCACTTTCTTTATGGTAGACTAGAAATTAATAAGGAAGCACTTATCACTTTCTTTATGGTAGACTAGAAATTAATAAGGAAGCACTTATCACTTTCTTTATGGTAGACTAGAAATTAATAAGGAAGCACTTATCACTTTCTTTATGGTAGACTAGAAATTAATAAGGAAGCACTTATCACTTTCTTTATGGTGGACTAGAAATTAATAAGGAAGCACTTATCACTTTCTTTATGGTAGACTAGAAATTAATAAGGAAGCACTTATCACTTTCTTTATGGTAGACTGGAAATTAATAAGTAAGTACTTATCACTTTCTTTATGGTAGACTAGAAATTAATAAGGAAGTACTTATCACTTTCTTTATGGTAGACTGAAAATTAATAAGGAAGCACTTATCACTTTCTTTATGGTAGACTAGAAATTAATAACAAAGCACTTATCACTTTCTTTATGGTAGACTAGAAATTAATAACAAAGCACTTATCACTTTCTTTATGGTAGACTAGAAATTAATAAGGAAGCACTTATCACTTTTGTCACAAACGGTTTATAGAATAAATGTCATTACTCATGCTCCGGCGGGAGCTAGAGGTATTAATGTAAGTTGTGAGTGAATGTTAAGTTTGACTGTGGGCATGAATGCATTAGTAGCAGTAAGCACTAATGTCGAGTTCACGGGCATGACTGAGTTGTTGTGAACGAAGTGGTGGTGAAGACTGGTCAGGTGTAAAAAAGGGTCATGCGTGGGAAGGCATTCGAGAGAGAGATTGGAGCGAGAAAGTATATTGAGTTATAGTGAAATTCGTTCCATTGGATGATGTTCCAATTATGCACCTCATACATTAAGCATTTCTTATGATTCTTGGCCAAAGTGGCAGTCTGCCTGTGTCATTGTGTTTATGATAAAGTTTGTGACATAAAGTCGTCGGATGTCGAGCCTATGTGTTGGCGTTCAGTGAGTTAACATTAGCTGTGTATAACGAGCAATGTTTGTCGCTCCATGTACAATGTAATATATATATTTGTTAATGTGCACTCACAGCTAAGCACTTGACAACTTTCTTTATGGTAAACTGGAAATTAATAAGGAAGCACTTATCACTTTCTTTATGTTAGACTAGAAATTAATAAGGAAGCAGGGAGCCGCGCTAGCGTAGTGGTTACAACACCGCTCTGGCGACCGGGTGATACAGGATCAAACCCGGGCGACGGCATTTGAGGATTTTTCGTCGACCGGGATTTGGACTGGATTAACTCGAGACCTGGCGAGGACATTTGAAGGAGTGTCGTCGACCAGGGACTGGCGGCTCCTGAGCCGACCCAGCTGCAATGGGTACCTCCGAAATCGGCGAGTATTTGCCTGAATGGCGAGGGACATCTGTACGGTACAAGAAATAAAGGGATACTCACGTAAAATCAATGTCAGGTTAGACATAAAATAATAACCTGAGATTTCGCCTCGAGTATTAGCGGGCGAACGCAAAAAAAAAAAAAGAAAAAAAAAGGAAGCACTTATCACTTTCTTTATGGTAGACTAGAAATTAATAAGGAAGCACTTATCACTTTCTTTATGGTAGACTAGAAATTAATAACAAAGCACTTATCACTTTCTTTATGGTAGACTAGAAATTAATAACAAAGCACTTATCACTTTCTTTATGGCAGACTAGAAATTAATAACAAAGCACTTATCACTTTCTTTATGGTAGACTAGAAATTAATAAGGAAGCACTTATCACTTTTGTCACAAACGGTTTATAGAATAAATGTCATTACTCATGCTCCGGCAGGAGCTAGAGGTATTAATGTAAGTTGTGAGTGAATGTTAAGTTTGACTGTGGGCATGAATGCATTAGTAGCAGTAAGCACTAATGTCGAGTTCACGGGCATGACTGAGTTGTTGTGAACGAAGTGGTGGTGAAGACTGGTCAGGTGTGAAAAAGGGTCATGCGTGGGAAGGCATTCGAGAGAGAGATTGGAGCGAGAAAGTATATTGAGTTATAGTGAAATTCGTTCCATTGGATGATGTTCCAATTATGCACCTCATACATTGTGCATTTCTTATGATTCTTGGCCAAAGCGGCAGTCTGCCTGTGTCATTGTGTTTATGATAAAGTTTGTGACATAAAGTCGTCGGATGTCGAGCCTATGTGTTGGAGTTCAGTGAGTTAACATTAGCTGTGTATAACGAGCAATGTTTGTCGCTCCATGTACAATGTAATATATATATTTGTTAATTTGCACTCACAGCTAAGCACTTGACAACTTTCTTTATGTTAGACTAGAAATTAATAAGGAAGCACTTATTACTTTCTTTAGGGTGAACTAGAAATTAATAAGGAAGCACTATCACTTTCTTTATGGTGGACTAGAAATTAAAATGGAAGCACTTTTCACTTTCATTATGGTACACTGGAAATTAATAATTAACACTTCATGATGTTTTATGGCATAAGCAGCGAAGAAAGAAGACAGAAAGTTTGGGAACCACTACCACTTAAAGTCTAGTGTTACATTATGCTAACGGGACTTGTCTTGTATGCACTACTTTGCCCTGCAGTTGGTTCCTCCTGCTGATTCTTGTAATAAAAGAATGATACTATCCAGCTGTGATGTTAGCTGAGTGATATCTTGGTCAAGGCTATCGATTTCCACATTTTGGGTCTGTAAATCTCGGATTACAGCTGTGGAATGAAAGTGAATAGTGTCAAGGGTGGGCAGAGCTGGAGATGATGATGGTGATGGCTGTAATGATGATAATAATACACGTCTGCAATCTTTTATCTGAAATTCCGAAATTCGAAATGCTCTAAAAACAAACATTTTTTGTGTGGAAACTTTATGAGACTGCGCTGTGTAGTTCCTAGGGGAAAGGGGGGGCTCTGAAGAGACAAAGAAAGTATAGGACTACCAGGCATGTTGCACGAGGTGACCAATAAGAAGTTGTGCTTGGGGCTGGTAACCTTATCATTTAAAACTAACTGCCACAGAAACCGCCACTGCTGCAGCATGTCAATGCTTCGAGCAGACGTCCTGCAAGGCGACCATCTCCAGTTGCAGTTCCATGCTCCATAGGGAACAGAAAGGAAAATTTTGATGATGTGCTTGCACAATACAGTAGTACTGTTTTATTTTTACACCATTGCTATGATGGTTGCCCCCCAGTGTTACCAGGGCTTGAACAAAGTATAATAACATTGTGACCTACCCAGGCATGTCGCAAGAGGTGGCTACAGAGAGTTTGGGCACGATGCCGACTACCCTGTCCTGTAGTCATGTTGTTGTATGCTTGGTGTGCTGTAGAAGGCTTATCATCATCAGGATTATTTGCCCCCTATGGAGCATGGAGCCCCCAATGTAGATGTCCCCTATGCATGGAACCTCCACCAAAACATTCATGCACTCTTTCAGCAGTGGGTTCTGTAGCAATTGGTTTTACATGATAAGGTTGCCAGTCCCATATACAACCTCACATTTTGTCGTGAAACATTCTAAATCCACATATATAAATTAAAAGGTAAATGTAAAGCCTAACACATAAATTCAATAAAAGGAAAGAGAAATGGTAAAAGTACAGTGCTGTCACAATGGCGTACAAAAATCCCCCTTGTTTTCTACTTCGTCTGCAAATTGTAACGTTTCACGTTGATAGTAAAGCCTACTGCATCAATACACGCTTTCTACAATAAAACGTGTACTGTATTTCTAAGAAAACCTTGAGCTAGGCACACTGCGTAATGACCTAAATTAATACTTCCATTAATTTCATTTTATACACTACGTTAACATAAACGGAAGGACAGATGGAATTAGGATAGAGAGAGGGAGGGCTGAAAGCAGGAACGCCGGCAACACTAACACGCGTCTCGCGATATACAATTAATGCCACCCCTAACGCGAAAGGCATGAAGCACTAGCTTTTTTTTTCAAATAGACAGTGATAAAAAACACTACCCATACGAGAGTTAGGTTTAAAAACCTGAAAAATGCTTATTAGGAAATATGACATTATACTGGTTTACGTTTGAAAGCCTGACAGTACCCAGACACCACATCGTATCGAAGTGAACGGGAGGTAGAAGAAAATGCATATTTTGAACGCAGCCCCTTGGCCCCATTAAACTTATATATTTGGGTTCTTTAGGACTTGCTGACAAAGAATATGTTAAGTGTTACGCAAATAGTCTAGGAATTAACAAATTATAGCCAAAAGAAAATAGTGAGGGTGTCAGACAACACCAAATAATAATCGCACAGTGGCATGTTTTGAAACCACCATTTTACGGGAAATAGGCCACCATGTTAAATCCTATTTGATTGGATAGAAGTAAATGTAAGGCGAAACACGATTAGTCGGACTACAAATACTAATTTTTTGTTGTTAGGGAAAACGGTAGTAGGGGTACTTTTTTTGAAAAGCTGTGTAAACATGGCCCGATTGGTTAGACCCGCCAATATAGTCAATTAGGAGCGTCAGTTCAGTGCCACATTTTAAAATAAACTGTGCGTTGAGATCCAGATCATATTTTTCTAAATAAAAGTCTGGGACAGAGGCAGATCGGAATTTGTGCCATTATTCATCGCCAGTCAACGTATTTGTGTATTATTTCCATGAATTGTGGTAAGCTTGACATATTCGATATCTTTTTAATGATGAAAATTGAATGTAAAATTGATAATTTTATGTCTGTATATGTGCGTGGTTCAGTAGCGAACATGAGGCAAGGCCTAGATAGTGCTCCAACCTGAACAGAACGTGTCGGAGAAAAGAAAACTGCATGGAATTGCCAAATAGTACACTGACACCTATCTTATTGACTAGAAGGAAATAATGCTGGAATTGCAGAGGCGTAGTAACCATTAGGGAGGAGTATACTGGTGTAAATTGTTTCAGATGAAGCTAGCAGTTGGCCTACCGTTCTGAACTCAGTGTTTGTTATGTATTGTGTTCAGTGTGGAAATAGATTATAAATTAGATCTGAAGTAGGAGGTACAACCTTCTTGTTTCAGGGACCGTGGTCCTAAGTTATTGAAGCAGCACCTGGTCTGAGTTTTGCTGAATCCAGAGGCTGACAGCATACTCCTTGGTCCAGATAGCGACCAGTGAGGTGTCTCCAGAACACAGTGAAGCAATCGAGCACAGGAGTCTTTTCCTGCCGCCATCACGAAAGATAAGCTTCTGTGGCCAGAGTAGCTCAACATTATGTGCCCCCCTCAAAAATTGACATTATATTAAACACAGAGGGACAATAAATTGGTTCAAATGACAGGAACTGTGAACTTTTCCCAATACTATTTCCAAGATAATCAAACACTTGAAGTCATGATGAAAAACAACAATCAAGCTTGAACAAAACCAGTATTACCTCATATTACTACTTCACAAATTACACACATAGAATAATAATAATAAAATATGTCAATACAAAGTTCATATATATAAACTGTGTACATACTACTTGTAATTACATTTGATTGTGATTCCTGGTTCACTGTGTAGTTGAATTAGGATACCCATTATTGAAAGAATTAATACATATATTTTTAAACTTAAACACTTGACTCATTTAAGATAGTCTTATAGAGTGTTATATGTGTGTGAGTGTCACAGTGTTGTAAAGTGTTGTGGAATAAATTAAATTGTTTATCTGTCTGTTGTTGTTGTGACTTACACTTCATCATTTTCATAACCTAGACATTTAACGTAGTCATCACAATATTCCAGAATAATTCTGACTGAGGTATAAATGTGGTAGCAAGTAAGGTCATCTGTAATACACCACACTTATTAGATACAGATACCTTCACAGCTGATCTCAGTCAGTACACTAAGTCCCCTATAAATATTTATAACATCCCACTTTACCACATATATTGGGGTCTCGCTCCCGGGATATTGAACTTTCTCCTATTATATATATATTGGGAATAATAAAAATTTAAAAGGTATCCTTGGGTGGAATTAAATAAGGTTGAGCTCTCAGTGCCTGTGGTTGTCCTTGGATAATTAATTACAGATTGTATTGTTTAGTTAGACATTATATAAATTTACCTGTTAGAAAATTGGCGGACCTGGACAAATTTCGATCGGCTGCTGTGCAGACTGCTAAAGAGAGGGAAGCAGAAAAGGAGGAGAAGAGATTACAAAGGGAACATGAGTTACGACTAAGGGAGTTTGAGTTTCAGGGCCATGCTCCCGAAAATGGTGCCAGTCCCTTTACCTCCGATGCTACTGCTAGTCAAGGAGCCTCAACCTCAGCAATGAACTTTCATTTAGATCATTTTGTTGAGAAAGACGATGATATTGAGAGCTATCTAAATAGATATGAACTATTAGCTACCACGTATGGGTTAGAAAGAGAAAGGTGGAGCTTAAAGTTATCTCAAGGGCTTCGTGGGGCAGCTTATGAAGTTTTTGCCAAAATGAGCAGAGGTGATCAAGAAAATTATGACATGCTAAAGCAGGCTCTTTTGTTAAGATATGAAAAGAACGCAGAATTTTATAGGAAAAAATTTAGGAATGCTAAACTACTGTCAGGTGAAACCTATCACCAGTTCTCTGCACGGTTAGAGACATACTTGGAGAAATGGACTTCTCTGGGGAAAACCCAAGATCTTAAGGAAATGATCCTTATAGAACAATTAAGAGAGTCCATGGCTCCAGACCTGAGAAAGTTTCTCATGGAACAAGGTGCAGAGAGACTGGGTGAGTTACTAAATGTTGCAGAAAGGTATCAAGCGGCTCAGGCAGAGGTATCAGGTAATAAAAAGAAACAGGTAGAAAATTTTAGGGCACCACAGAACTTTAATAAATTTGATCCTAGAGATCAAAACAAAGGTAAGCACCAGTTTGATAGGCCACGGTATGACAATAAAAATAAAACCCCACAATTCGATGAAAGGAAATATGATGAAAGAAAATCTTTCAACCAAGGAAGGAGGTGGTGTAAAAATTGTCAGATGGACAATCATGATACTGACCGTTGTAGAAGGAAACCTGTGTATATGGCCACCCTTCAGGTCAGGTCAACCTCAAGACAGGAGGAGGATATTATGATAAATACCACTCCAGAAGAGATGAGGAAGGCACAGGCTGGGGATAAGACCCTCAAGCCTTGTTTTAGGAAATTGTCAACTTGTCATACAACTCCAGGCAAGGGAGATTTTTACATGAAAAACAAGTTGATTTATAGGAAGGCCGGAACTAGATCCAATGGTCACGGACAGTTGGTTCTTCCAAAGGCATATAGGGCAGACTTAATAAGGAGCCTACATGTGAAACAAGATGGGGACCATGAGAAAATTGGTACCATCATCCAAAAGGTGGCTCACAATTATTATTGGCCCAAGGCAAGGTGGGACATTGTGAATTTTGTAGAAAGGTGTAGCATAGCACATGAGGGAACACCCACAAGTGGGAACATTGATCAGGACCTGGACACGCCACGGGGCAAACGTAGGCCTGACAATAGAAAGAAAAATAAATTTGATAAAGTGGACCAAGTGGAATGGGAAGCCCCTTTTCACGGACAAGCTTCACTTAACTGTTTTACAATGGCCACTATGCGGAGAGTGCAAAAAGATGTCTTACCCCAGGATAAGCCGAAAATCCCTCAATCGGACTTAAACAAACTGGAGGAAGAGGATGTAGAGAGGAAATCTCTCATCAAGAATTCTAAGTGGGGAGAAAGCCCCAAGAAAAGAATTGGTAGCGGTCGTTTTGTGCATGATAATTCTGGGAAGAAAAATCATCACTATAGAGCTTCGAGTGGAAGAGACCATACCGGTGCATGGACAAATAGGTCCACAAAATTAAAGGTCCATATGAAGCGCTGTTAAGAACGTGGACTGATGAAAAGGCGGAGGAAAATATTACATCCTCATACCAATATGTGAATGAGCTGACCACTCGTTTAAAAACTGGCTGGAAACTTGCCAATGAAAATTTGAGACAAGCCAGGAAGAAACATGCTGCCTATTTCAACAGGAAGGCTAAAGACAGAGATTTGGCTGTGGGAGAGAAGGTACTGCTTCTTCTACCCGGTAGTCAGAATAAGTTACAAATTGGATGGCAAGGTCCATATTCAGTTCTAGAGAAGGTGTCTAGAACCAATTATAAGATAGATAAGAAGGGGAAAGAAAAAATCTATCATGTGAATCTCCTGAAGAAATATTTGGAAAGAGAACATCAGGAAGAGACACACTTGTTGACCTTGTCCATTGCAATGGAGATGAAAAAGGAACCACTTTCATCATTTGAATATCCATTACATCCCTGTGAGACAGCGGCACAGGTGAAAATCAGTACACATTTAACGAAAAATCAGAAAGAGAGAGTGCAACAGGTTCTAGATAATCATACAGAGGTGTTAACAGACCGACCGGGGCATACAAACTTATTGGAATATGATATGAAACTGATAGACCCCACACCTGTCTGTATGAAACCCTATTCGATTCCTTTCGCTAAGGAGAAAGCTTTGAAGGAAGAGATAGACTATTTGTTGAAGGAAGGAATTATTTCACACAGTGAATCTTCGTATAGTTCCAGTGTGGTGCTCTTAAGGAAACCCTCTGGAGAACATAGACTCTGTATAGATTACAGGAGACTGAATGCTATTACAGAAGGACAGGTGGATCCATTGCCGGATACAAATCAGTTGTTTGCCAGGCTAAATAAAGCTAAATATTTCTCAAAAGTGGATCTGAGTAAAGGATACTATCAGATTCCAGTAAAGCCTGAGGTTAGACCATACCTAGCTTTTAGTACCTCAGAGGGACACTATGAGTTTAACAGATTGCCATTTGGATTGAAGAATGCACCTAGTGTCTTCTCTAGAATGATGAGAAAATTATTGGACGCTCTGAATAATCCATGCATCACAAATTTCATGGATGATATCCTTATAGCAACAGAAACATTTGAGGAACACATTGACTCTCTGAATATGCTGTTTAATCGACTTAGAGAAGCGAATTTAACAGCCCGACCAACCAAATGTTGCGTTGGATGTAAAGAATTAGAATTCTTGGGACACACAGTCCATCAGGGAAACATGACCCCTGACCCCAAGAATTTAGAGAAACTAAAGAAAGCCCCGAGACCACAAACCAAGAAAGACGTGAGATCCTTTGTCTCATTATGTGGTTTGTACCAAAAGTATATCAAAAACTTTAATTCCATATGTGCACCATTAACTGATTTGACACGTAAAGGAAATCCAGATCGAATTACATGGACACCACAATGTGAATTGGCTTACCAGGAATTGAAGGAAAAGCTTACAAGCAAATCTATTTTGAAACTACCTGACTTAAGTCAAGAATTCATTGTAAGGACGGATGCCAGTAATATTGGGTTAGGTGCGACCCTGCTACAGAAATCAGATGCATTGGATGGGGAATTAAGCCCAGTGGCATATGCTAGCAGAAAGTTGAATAAAGCTGAAACCAACTACTCAACTAGCGAAAAAGAATGTCTTGCAGTAATATGGGCGATAAAGAAATTCAATATTTATCTGTATGGGAAGGCATTTAAGTTGCAGACGGATCACAAACCCTTGTCGTTTCTAGCGCAGGCTAGACATGAAAATTCTAGGTTACTCCGATGGTCATTACTGATGCAGCCATTTGAGTTTAGCATAGAGTATATATCTGGAAAGACAAATCTGGGAGCGGATTTTTTAAGCCGCCATCCATGTGATGAGAATCACCGTAAGCCCCAGAAATAATATTAAATTTCTCTATGTGTATATAGAATTATAGACTGACATATAACGTCTGTTTTAAGGGGGGGAGAATTTGTCGTGAAACATTCTAAATCCACATATATAAATCCTGGCAAAGGGGCGACCGACCCCAACCAGGCGCGTCCACGGGTGGCGGATAGTGGAACGACCTCCAGATATGGTGTGTCAGCTGCGAATTAAGTCAGCATTGCTGGACGAATAAGCAGTCGCGGACCAAACGGCGATGTCCTCCCAGCAGGATGGGGAGGGGTAACAGGTGGCACTGATACCCCCACTGAAATCCCCCATATGTCCTATGACGGGTGCATCAAGCGAGTAAGAGCCGCTATAAGCTCTAGCCACGGGGAAGGCAAACCTCGGTAAACAAACCAACCTGCTGCCTTGCAGCTACCACCGGGAGATGGAAAGGCTATGGGAGACAACCCTGAACAACAAACACAACCCGGCCTGCCGAAGACGGAGTGTGTTAGCTACAGCGCAGACACCGGGAAAAAATTAGGACACACACGCTTTTGCGGTATGGAGTCATGCGACAATCTCGACTTATGTCATGGCGTCGCTCCTATCAGCTACAACCGGGGAGGAGCGGAGCCGGGCCCCTAGCCTTGAAAGGGCCCACCCAAGCAACCGGTGCCTTTGCCAACCAAATGGTCGGGGGAAGGCAAAGTAGAGCAACTGACCAACAAACCCACTATCTTACAGTGGCTCAATGGAATGCAGAAGGAGTGAGGAACAAGAAACCGGAGTTACAAGAATTCCTCAGGGGAAATAACATTGATATAATCTGCATCCAAGAAACTCACCTAAACGATACCCAACGATTCTTTGTACGTGGATACCAATCCTTCCGCCAAGACAGGGCAAAAAGAACTAAGGGAGGAATCCTCACACTGATTAAAACCTCAATCCCAGCAGTAGAGACACACAGATCTGGTGAGGACGAACTTGAATACATAACAGTCCAACTACTGCTGCCCAGTGGAGATTTAATGATCACAAACTGCTACAGCCCTCCAACCACAACTCTGGAGCTACACAAAGTGAAGCTTGCAGCATCGAGACACCTCATTATGGGTGACTTCAATAGCCACTCACCCAGCTGGGGCTATAATGCAACAGATCCAAGAGGAGAAGAGGTGGAAGATTGGATGGTAGAGAATAAACTAATTCTAATAAACCAACCAGAGGATAAGCCCACCTTCTATTCCAGAGTATGGAAAACAACGAGCACACCAGATCTTGCTATGGCTACAGATGACATACATCGACTCACCACCAGAACAGTAAATACTCAACTTGGGGGAAGTGACCATGTACCAGTCACATTACAGATATCTGAGATAAGAAGTGCAGGAGAAATCAATATGTCTCCTAGCTGGAATTTCAAAAAAGCAAACTGGGGATTTTTTAAAGAACAAGCCGACAATTTCTGTCAGAACATTGCCCACTCAAATAACATCAATAAAAACATCTCCATCATCAGTGAGGCAATCATCCAAGCAGCAAAGAAGTCAATTCCACGAGGTAAACGACGAGACTACAAACCATACTGGAGTGACAACCTGGGAAAACTCCATAGTGAATTAAATAAAGCACGGGAAACTATGGAGCAAAATCCCACATTAGAGAACACACAGAGGCACAACAGCATAAAACAAGCTTTCAATGAACAAAAGAAAGCTGAAATCCAAAGGAGCTGGCACCAGAAGACCAGCAGTCTCAACATGGAAAAGGACTCAAGCAAGCTATGGAATCTGACAAGAGTGCTAAATGAAGAAACAACAACCAGCTACTGTAAGACTGTCATCAAGGAAAATGAAAAATACCACACAGGAAAAATGGCAGCAAACATCCTGGCAGATTTCTACAAGGAAGAAAGCACCACATCACTTTCACATGCACGGATCCAAGAAGTACGTAAGGAAGTAAAAGAAAAACTGAAGCACCAAAACCCAGATATCTGCATGAAGTCACCCCTTACTATGAGAGAACTCAGTGCTGCCATAACAAAACTAAAGAACAGAAAAGCTCCAGGAAAAGATGGCATCACAAATGATATGATCAAGAACCTTGGACCTGTAGCCAGGCACAAGCTCCTCCTAATCTTCAATCAGTCATGGAGTACTGGAAAATTTCCAGATCGATGGCGAGAAGCAATCATTGTTCCCATCAGAAAGAAACAAAAGGAGAAAACAAGCAAGTCCAGCTACCGACCAGTTAGCCTACTGAGCTGTCTGGGTAAGGTAATGGTGAACTCAAGATTACTGAAACATCTGGAAAAAACCATCTGCTTGATAACACACGGTCAGCATTTAGGAAAAATCGCAGCACCGAAGACCAACTAGTATATCTAGCCCAGGAAGTAGAAAATGCCTTTCAGGAGAAAAAGAAAGTACTGGCGGTTTTTGTAGACTTGACATAAGCCTTTGATAAGGTATGGAAAGAAGGACTCCTCCTTAAGATGCTCAACAGCAAAATTGAAGGGAGAATGTTCAACTGGATACGGGACTTTCTTCGATACCGCACAGCAAGAGTAAAACTTGATGGGAAACTCAGCCATCGTGTCACTCTACAACAGGGTGTGCCACAAGGAGGAGTTATCTCCCCCACACTTTTTATCATATATATAAATGATATTGCAGAGAAACTGTCCGGGCATATCTCCAGGGCTCTTCATGCTGACGATTTTGCTGCCTGGTGTGCTGCTGAACATTTGCTTACTGCGAAGTTCAGGATGCAAGCAGCGCTAAATACCATCGGTAAATGGGCATCAGATTGGGGAGTACAGATAAACCTCTCCAAGACAGTAGCAACCTGCTTCTCTCTGTCAAATCGCCGAGAAACAATCAAACTGCAGCTAAATGGAAGTGAACTTCCAATCGAGGAAAACCCAACATACCTAGGAGTCAAGTTGGATAAGAGACTCACCTGGAAGCCGCACATAAAAGCAGTAGAACAGAGAGCAATAAGAAAGCTCTCTATTATGAAGAAACTGGCTGGCACAAGTTGGGGGGCAAATACCAACATACTTAAAAAAGTCTATACAGGCACAGTCAGACCTGTACTTGAATATGGCATGTCAGCCTGGGCCACAGCATCTAAAACAAACACAGAATGTCTAGGGAAAGTGCAAAATTCAGGCCTTAGACTAATCACTGGAGGGATGAAGACTTCTCCAATCCAGGCAATGGAGCGATTCACCAACATCCGCTCTCTTGATGACAGACGTGAGGAAAAGGTATTCACTCACAGTGAGAAGCTTCTACGAATGCCAAGTCATCCAATGCATGCCAAACTCCAAAGTGTGACAAAGAACAGGCTGAAAAGAACCAGCTTCCTAAACATCTCCAAAAATCTGCATCGATGCCATGAAGACCTCCTCCCAAATCGATCTACTGAGATTGAAATGTTAATTGATTACGAGGAGCCAGACGACTGCCATGGAAATATATCTATCATCACAGAAGTCCCTGAAATAAAAAAGAAAGGCCACCTGACCCCTCAACAACTAAAAACTTTGGCTCAAGAAATGATTGAAGAAAAGTACAACCCGAAAGAGTGGACACATGCATACACAGATGGATCTGCTGAGGGGGCAGTCAAGAACGGTGGAGGAGGCATTTTTATAAGATTTCTAAATGGAAAGATCATCCGAAAGGCCTTCCCAACTGGAAAGATCTCCTCCAATTTTAGGGCAGAAGCTATGGCACTACTGCAAGCCCTGAAGATCCTCACCAGACCTGAACAGCAGCCACAAGCTAAGATAGTAATCTTCACTGACTGCAGGTCATTACTTGAATCAATACAAAACACCAGAAATGATAACATGATGAATGAGATCAGATCTGAGCTTAACATCATCCAAAGGTCATCAACCATTGCCCTTCAGTGGTTACCTGCTCATTGTGGAATCGCTGGTAATGAGAAAGCAGATGCTCTATCAAGAAGTGGCAGTAAAATGGAACAATACAGCCACCCATTGCCCTATCGGGAAGCAAAAACCATCATCCACAACAAGTACAAAAATCAGTGGAAGGAGGAAGGGGATATATACAGCAGAGATGACCCAATCCACCATCTAAATAGACACCAACAGATGACAATTTTCCGCCTGAGAACTGGTCACTGCAGATTACTTGGACATCTCTATCGCCTCAAGATATCCCACACAAATGAATGCCCATGTGGAACTGATATCCAGACTCCAGAACACATTCTCCAGAACTGTCCAACCCATGATGAATTGCGACGTGCGACCTGGCCAGAAGGTGATGAGTTCCAGCAGAAGCTATGGGGCTGCCGCGCCGACCTGGAAAAGACTGTGGACTTTGTCCTGGCGACAGGCCTGCAGATTTAGCATGACTACAAACCGAACGCAGAAGAAGAAGAAGACACATATATAAATTAAAAGGTAAATGTAAAGCCTAACACATAAATTCAATAAAAGGAAAGAGAAATGGTAAAAGTACAGTGCTGTCACAATGGCGTACAAAAATCCCCCTTGTTTTCTACTTCGTCTGCAAATTGTAACGTTTCACGTTGATAGTAAAGCCTACTGCATCAATACACGCTTTCTACAATAAAACGTGTACTGTATTTCTAAGAAAACCTTGAGCTAGGCACACTGCGTAATGACCTAAATTAATACTTCCATTAATTTCATTTTATACACTACGTTAACATAAACGGAAGGACAGATGGAATTAGGATAGAGAGAGAGGGAGGGCTGAAAGCAGGAACGCCGGCAACACTAACACGCGTCTCGCGATATACAATTAATGCCACCCCTAACGCGAAAGGCATGAAGCACTAGCTTTTTTTTTCAAATAGACAGTGATAAAAAACACTACCCATACGAGAGTTAGGTTTAAAAACCTGAAAAATGCTTATTAGGAAATATGACATTATACTGGTTTACGTTTGAAAGCCTGACAGTACCCAGACACCACATCGTATCGAAGTGAACGGGAGGTAGAAGAAAATGCATATTTTGAACGCAGCCCCTTGGCCCCATTAAACTTATATATTTGGGTTCCTTAGGACTTGCTGACAAAGAATATGTTAAGTGTTACGCAAATAGTCTAGGAATTAACAAATTATAGCCAAAAGAAAATAGTGAGGGTGTCAGACAACACCAAATAATAATCGCACAGTGGCATGTTTTGAAACCACCATTTTACGGGAAATAGGCCACCATGTTAAATCCTATTTGATTGGATAGAAGTAAATGTAAGGCGAAACACGATTAGTCGGACTACAAATACTAATTTTTTGTTGTTAGGGGAAACGGTAGTAGGGGTACTTTTTTTGAAAAGCTGTGTAAACATGGCCCGATTGGTTAGACCCGCCAATATAGTCAATTAGGAGCGTCAGTTCAGTGCCACATTTTAAAATAAACTTACTAAGAAACAGTGCGTTGAGATCCAGATCATATTTTTCTAAATAAAAGTCTGGGACAGAGGCAGATCGGAATTTGTGCCATTATTCATCGCCAGTCAACGTATTTGTGTATTATTTCCATGAATTGTGGTAAGCTTGACATATTCGATATCTTTTTAATGAACATTGAATGTAAATTGATAATTTATGTCTGTATATGTGCGTGGTTCAGTAGCGAACATGAGGCAAGGCCTAGATAGTGCTCCAATCTGAACAGAACGTGTCGGAGAAAAGAAAACTGCATGGAATTGCCAAATAGTACACTGACACCTATCTTATTGACTAGAAGGAAATAATGCTGGAATTGCAGAGGCGTAGTAACCATTAGGGAGGAGTATACTGGTGTAAATTGTTTCAGATGAAGCTAGCAGTTGGCCTACCGCTCTGAACTCAGTGTTTGTTATGTATTGTGTTCAGTGTGGAAATAGATTATAAATTAGATCTGAAGTAGGAGGTACAACCTTCTTGTTTCGGGGATCGTGGTCCTAAGTTATTGAAGCAGCACCTGGTCTGAGTTTTGCTGAATCCAGAGGCTGACAGCATACTCCTTGGTCCAGATAGCGACCAGTGAGGTGTCTCCAGAACACAGTGAAGCAATCGAGCAGAGGAGTCTTTTCCTGCCGCCATCACGAAAGATAAGCTTCTGTGGCCAGAGTAGCTCAACATTATGTGCCCCCCTCAAAAATTGACATTATATTAAACACAGAGGGACAATAAATTGGTTCAAATGACAGGAACTGTGAACTTTTCCCAATACTATTTCCACGATAATCAAACACTTGAAGTCATGATGAAAAACAACCAAGCTTGAACAAAACCAGTATTACCTCATATTACTACTTCACAAATTACACACATAGAATAATAATAATAAAATATGTCAATACAAAGTTCATATATATAAACTGTGTACATACTACTTGTAATTACATTTGATTGTGATTCCTGGTTCACTGTGTAGTTGAATCAGGATACCCATTATTGAAAGAATTAATACATATATTTTTAAACTTAAACACTTGACTCATTTCAGATAGTCTTATAGAGTGTTATATGTGTGTGAGTGTCACAGTGTTGTAAAGTGTTGTGGAATAAATTAAATTGTTTATCTGTCTGTTGTTGTTGTGACTTACACTTCATCATTTTCATAACCCTAGACATTTAACGTAGTCATCACAATATTCCAGAATAATTCTGACTGAGGTATAAATGTGGTAGCAAGTAAGGTCATCTGTAATACACCACACTTATTAGATACAGATAACTTCACAGCTGATCTCAGTCAGTACACTAAGTCCCCTATAAATATTTATAACATCCCACTTTACCACACATTTGTCACCTAACACAACATGCCTGAAGTAGTAGCTATCTTCTTAATACGTATCGCTAGGGGGTCAGAGTGGCTCAGAGGTATGACGTCAGCCTTTAATTCTAAAACTACTGCGTTAGTTCCCATAAGGGAATATAACTGATGGAAATTGTTTTTCAGAACTTACTTACTTAGTCATTCCTCTTCTACCGTGAGGTGTAGAGATTTGTAAGAGAGAGCACCATACTATTCTATTGGCTGTCTTCCTCATGGCTTGGTTCCATTCTAGTCCTCGGTCCTTCAAAGATTGTCTAATGTTGTCCTTCCAGCGGACTTTGGGTTGTCCTGGAGGTCTGGATCCCTGGCTCTTAGTTTTCCATGCTTGCCGTGGTAGCCGATCTTCTCCCATTCTGCAGACATGGCCAAACCATCTCAGTTGAGACTGTTCTACTTGGGTCTGCAGGGGTTGGGTTTTTAGGCCTTGATGTATTGTCTGGTTGCGAACCATGTCTCATTTCTGAGGTTTGGATCTGGCTTTTGTGGGTTGTAGTCATTGCCCATGACTCACTTCCATACGTCAAGACTGGGACATAGGTGGAGCGGTATACAGCCATCTTCGTCTTCTTACCAACTTCTCTTTTGCTGAGGAATCCTCGATTTATGGCTCGAAAAAGTCTCACAGCTGCTGCTCTTTGTGTGGCCAAATCTTCTTTGATGCCTCCCTTCCAGTCTATGACAGCTCTAAGGTATTTAAAGTGGTTGACCTGCTCCAGCACCTGTTCTCCCAGCTTAATCTGATGTCTTCTTTTTCAGAACTAATGGTACTGGTGTAAATTGTTTCAGATGAAGCTAGCAGTTGGCCTACCGCTCTGAACTCAGTGTTTGTTATGTATTGTGTTCAGTGTGGAAATAGATTATAAATTAGATCTAAAGTAGGAGGTACAACCTTCTTGTTTCAGGGACCGTGGTCCTAAGTTATTGAAGCAGCACCTGGTCTGAGTTTTGCTGAATCCAGAGGCTGACAGCATACTCCTTGGTCCAGATAGCGACCAGTGAGGTGTCTCCAGAACACAGTGAAGCAATCGAGCAGAGGAGTCTTTTCCTGCCGCCATCACGAAAGATAAGCTTCTGTGGCCAGAGTAGCTCAACATTATGTGCCCCCCTCAAAAATTGACATTATATTAAACACAGAGGGACAATAAATTGGTTCAAATGACAGGAACTGTGAACTTTTCCCAATACTATTTCCACGATAATCAAACACTTGAAGTCATGATGAAAAACAACAACCAAGCTTGAACAAAACCAGTATTACCTCATATTACTACTGCACAAATTACACACATAGAATAATAATAATAAAATATGTCAATACAAAGTTCATATATATAAACTGTGTACATACTACTTGTAATTACATTTGATTGTGATTCCTGGTTCACTGTGTAGTTGAATCAGGATACCCATTATTGAAAGAATTAATACATATATTTTTAAACTTAAACACTTGACTCATTTAAGATAGTCTTATAGAGTGTTATATGTGTGAGAGTGTCACAGTGTTGTAAAGTGTTGTGGAATAAATTAAATTGTTTATCTGTCTGTTGTTGTTGTGACTTACACTTCATCATTTTCATAACCCTAGACATTTAACGTAGTCATCACAATATTCCAGAATAATTCTGACTGAGGTATAAATGTGGTAGCAAGTAAGGTCATCTGTAATACACCACACTTATTAGATACAGATACCTTCACAGCTGATCTCAGTCAGTACACTAAGTCCCCTATAAATATTTATAACATCCCACTTTACCACACATTTGTCACCTAACACAACATGCCTGAAGTAGTAGCTATCTTCTTAATACGTATCGCTAGGGGGTCAGAGTGGCTCAGAGGTATGACGTCAGCCTTTAATTCTAAAACTACTGCGTTAGTTCCCATAAGGGAATATAACTGATGGAAATTGTTTTTCAGAACTTACTTACTTAGTCATTCCTCTTCTACCGTGAGGTGTAGAGATTTGTAAGAGAGAGCACCATACTATTCTATTGGCTGTCTTCCTCATGGCTTGGTTCCATTCTAGTCCTCGGTCCTTCAAAGATTGTCTAATGTTGTCCTTCCAGCGGACTTTGGGTTGTCCTGGAGGTCTGGATCCCTGGCTCTTAGTTTTCCATGCTTGCCATGGTAGCCGATCTTCTCCCATTCTGCAGACATGGCCAAACCATCTCAGTTGAGACTGTTCTACTTGGGTCTGCAGGGGTTGGGTTTTTAGGCCTTGATGTATTGTCTGGTTGCGAACCATGTCTCATTTCTGAGGTTTGGATCTGGCTTTTGTGGGTTGTAGTCATTGCCCATGACTCGCTTCCATACGTCAAGACTGGGACATAGGTGGAGCGGTATACAGCCATCTTCATCTTCTTACCAACTTCTCTTTTGCTGAGGAATCCTCAATTTATGGCTCGAAAAAGTCTCACAGCTGCTGCTCTTCGTGTGGCCAAATCTTCTTTGATGCCTCCCTTCCAGTCTATGACAGCTCTAAGGTATTTAAAGTGGTCGACCTGCTCCAGCACCTGTTCTCCCAGCTTAATCTGATGTCTTTTTTCTCAGAACTAATGGTTTGTAATGATGTCATCCCTGATCTCCTGGGTAAGTGAGATGGTAGTGAGATCAGATGCCTTGCCTTCTCGGATAAGAGCAAACAAATAGAAGGTTCCGTGTGCAAGTTGTGCACATTAAAAATCCCTTGGCAGTTGGAAATCATAAAATGTAGGCCATATGGTCGCTGCCCTGGCAAAATTGAAAAATTAGGAAACCTACCCACCACAAAAATATTTATAGAATGTGATTCCTGCATACACATATTGGAATCCTTGCCGGTGCTATGGAGTTTGTGCACTGAGCTGAGATCCTCCTTGTTAGATCTAAGGGAAGAGATTGGAGCATTTATGGAGTTGTCTGTGTGTAATGAAGATGGCCTTTAAAACCAAAGCATACCAATACCAGTTACTTACGCAGCACTGCCGTTAGAATGTGTCACTGTACGTTTTATGTCTACCGTTTCCAGGCAATGCTCGGCCAGATGCAAGAAAGGGAGCCTGATGTTTATATTTCAGAACAATGTTCTACGGAGTCTTTATCTGTCTGTCCAGTTGCCACACAGACAGAATTTTGTGTCAGAATGTCAAACTCCAAAACAACACCAGGTCATCGCAATAGCTTTAGCAACAACACAATCAATGATGGTTGCCAAAAAAAAAAAGGCATCTGAACAATTTACCGTCTATCTGAGCAAGAACTTCAATTTGTTCCAGATCACTGTTCACTTGTCTGATCATAGAATCTGCCTGAGTTAAATTGGATAGAGTCTGTGAGACATCTGCCAAGCTATTAGAGTTTATCTGCGTCATGATCTGTAATAATTTCAGCTGGTCCTGAAAGTCAAACAAAATGATCAGTAATGTAATTATGAATCTTTTTATATGTGTAGGGGAGGCTATAAAACCAGATGCCACACTAAAAATTATTGGCATCATTATTTCCCTTAGTGCTCATTTTTGAAGCACGCACCACCACTGTAACTGGTTCCCTCCCTTGCAAGAAGTCTGCACCAAAGTATTTATGTGCTCTTACAGTGGTGGTTTCCAGTGGTTGTTGTCAAGTCTTTCCTAGACAAGTCTTGAGTCAAGTCTTTCCTAGACAAGTCTCGAGTCAAGTCGATGATAAATATTCTAGAGTCATGTCACTGTGGAGACTTAAGTCTGATTCGAGTTCGAGTCAGTCAGCTTCAGTTGAGAACGCTGAAATAGGCAAGTCCTGAATTCAGTCAAGTCGCTAATAAAAACTCTCGAGTCAAGTCATTGTGGTGACTTAAGTCTGACTCGAATTTGAGTCGACTGACTTGAGTCTGCTTCTTTTACATAATGAGGTGACCAGTCTCATGTTAGTTGCCTCTTATAATATGCCTGAGGAGGCAGTAGTCTCATTCTTTCTTTGTCTCCTCAGAGACCCCCAAGGAACTACCTGGGGCAAAAGTCAATATAAGCAATAAAAAAAGAATGAGGTCCTCAAAAACAAAATAAAAAGAGATAAAAATGCAGACTCATTTGCAAAAAAAAAAAAAGCCACAAATTAGGGTATTACCAGTTATACTCTTTATTCTAAATGACTCAGTTTAGCTTAGGAAATGCAGACGATGCATGACTTTTTGCTTAAATATGAAGTTCTTTTTTTTTTTTCTGAAATAGCCCATTCCCACAAGAAGTCTGAGACATTATCTAACTGCTAGGAATTTTTAATACTCTAGATCAGCCTTTCTCCACCTTTTTACCCTGGAGAAACCCTTGAAATAATTTCCAGGTCTCAGGGAACCCCTGCATAAAAATTAACATATTTATAGCTCATGGGGGCTTTAGCGTGATCTTCTTCCTCCTGGATCTTTAGCCCCTGATTGACAAAACATTCAGTGACCATCACGCCTGGTGGCGTCTTGTAGGGCAGCAACAAACTGCTTCCACTTTGTTCGGTTGGCGGCCATCCTTCGTGCAGTGCCCCAGCTCTGGTTCATTCTTTGCATCTCGGCCTCCACTGTTCTCTGCCAGGTTGTCTTTGGCCTGCCTCTATTTTGCCGTCTTTCTCGGGCCCATAGCACAGCAGTTCTGGTGATAGCGTCAGGGTCCCTTCTGAGGACATGTTAGCGTGATCAGTATGTTGTAAATATAATTATCCAATACAAATTGTCAGTGCTCTTTTAAGTAGATAATGATTTTTTTCTGTAGATCTGTTTAGTTTGGTCAACTTATTCATTCATAACCCTCCACTCCCAAAGGAGCATAGGCCTTCAATAAACACATGCCAAGTCCTTATGTCACGTGCCATCATCTTAAATTCTTTCCACATTCTCCTTATCATTTTCACCTCTGTTTCCAGCTCTCTTCTCCATGTGCTCCTTGGTCTACCTCTGCCTCTCTTGCCCTGGGGTTCCAGAACAAGGACTGCCTTGTAATGCTATCAACAGGTTTCAACTTATTAGTCTATTAGGGGAGCCGCGCTAGCGTAGTGGTTACCACACCGCTCTGGCGACCGGGTGATCCAGGATCAAACCCGGGTGACGGCATTTGAGGATTTTTCGTCGACCGGGATTTGGACTGGATTAACTCGAGACCTGGTGAGGACATTTGAAGGAGTGTCGTCGACCAGGGATTGGCGGCTCCTGAGCCGACCCAGCTGTAATGGGTACCTCCGAAATCGGAGAGTAATTGCCTGAATGGCGAGGGACACCTGTCTCTGTACAAGAAAAAAGGGATACTCACGTAAAATCAATGTCAGGTTAGACATAAAAAATAATAACCTGAGATTTCGCCTCGAGTATTAGCGGGCGTACGAAAAAAAAAAAAAAAAATTAGTCTATTACTTTTGTGTGGTTCCCCCTCCCCACAAAGGCTATCAACTCTAATGCAAGTCAGTCGTGTAGGGAGAAGAAATTTCAATTTTTCCTTTTATTAATTTCCTACTTGATATTTTGTTTGTTACCTTATCCAAGTAGGCCTAAGTCTTAATGCAAATTTCTACTCTACAAGATGTTAATGAAATAATGTATGTGCAAGCGTGAACATGGTCCTATTGCACACTGCCATTTGGGGCTGCTCAGTCACTGCTCACTACTGAAAGAGCTAACATTGCCTGGTGCGCAAAGTTAAATTTTAAAAATACACGACATTTTTTTTTCAATCATAATTTCTCGTGGAACCCTTAGAGACCTCTCATGGAACCCCGGCTGAGACACCCTGCCCTAGATACAGACATGTTTTTGTTGGAGATTTAAACAGATTGTATGCAAGTCTTCCCTTTAGATTTGTATCCCATGTGACTGTCCATTCATTTTTAAATTATGCTCTTGATCTCTGTTCTGCCCATCCCTACAGTTATTCAGTTTTTAGAAGATCTACCTCTCTGGGCTTCTTTATCTGATTTTTTTCACTTCTATGCCCACTCAACTTACAGAGCTAGCAGACTCAGCTCTCCCCTTCACTTGGTTGGCTGCTGTCACAGCGTTAGTGACATCAAGTTGCTTCTGGGCTAGACATGATGATACATTCCTGATCTCTGCTTGCAGATTCTGGGCTGACTGAGTGATTACTGTGACATCGGCACTGACATTGTCAGTGTGGTTTCTGGCCTAGTTACAGACACAAGAAATCCAGACAGGTCAAGGGAAATGTTAAACTTGGCACTGTTAAAATAAATAAATGTTACAGCTGTTTTGATAAACAAAGAAAAATTTGGAGATAAAAAAAAAGACTGCAAAACAGAACAGAAACATTCATATCGTCATCATGATCACCTTTCAGCTCCCAAAGGAGAAGAGGCCTCTAACAACCTTATGGCAAGTCTCCTTGTCCCGTGCTATTAGTTCAAGATCTTTCCATGTCTTCGTTACCTACCTTCTCTTGTGGCTACTGGCCTGTTGGGCTTACTGTCAGTGGCCGACGTATTACCTGCTAACGCGAATGATGTGTGGGCCGTTATTGTATTGGCATATAATACTGCAAGGGGTCAAAAACTGTATGACCAAATTGAAGATGAAAGTAGATGCTGAACTCGTAGGGTTCAATTTATGACGAGACATCATTTAATGAATGTAGACGTGAATACTTTGATGAAGTGGTACAGGCAATCATCATTTGTAATAATGGCAGGAAAAAATACATAGTTAATACAAATGATCAAGATGGATGTTGACGGATCTCACTAACCGCCACCATCTCAAGGGCGACAGAAGCTCTGCGGCAACATGTCCATATGATCTCAGTTTCCGTTACGAGGCAATTCATCCTGTATAATATTTAGGAAAATCTTCCATAAAACAAACCATTAAGATCCAATATAATTCCCAGCAGGAATTTGGGTGCACTAGCAACACGCCATAGCTAGATGGGCTGAAGCTCTGCCAAAGACTTGCAAAAGGGAAGAGAGTATCTAAGGCAATACCTTAACAAGCAAGCCAGTTCTGGCCAATTATTCATGCTCCAACTAGGGAGATATATCAATGCATTTTTGGTGTGTCTTCCCACGACTTGGGGCCAAGACACATAATATTATTCATCTGAGACGTCTGTCCATGACAATGGACTTTTTGATCTGCCTTTAGAATGTATGTTGAATAGCAACAAATCAAAGCGACAAATTGCGTCATAACCGTTCAATAATAGTGCACGGTCGTACGCAAATACTTAAACATACAATTAACTTAGATGCGCTCACACGTGCGTCTATAAAATACTAGACTCACATGTGAGGATCTCAAACATATAACTCCCCCTGTTAAAAGTACTTAACAGTCTTCTTCATTTATGTTTCCAGTTCTCTTCTCCATGTGTTTTTGGTCTTCCCCTACCTTTCACCCTGTGTGTTCCAGATTAAGAACTATCTCCTAATGCTGACACAGATTTCCTCAATGTGTACCCTACCAATGGCTAGCATCTTCTCATCTCTTGTTCCACTGGCATCTGGATGGTTCTTGTCTTCAGTTCCACATTGAAACATTTATATGCAGACACCAAAAATGAAAAATGGACACTAAAGACTGATAATTGGATGGCTTGAAAAGGTCAATAATGAAGGTTTTCAAAAAGAACTACAAGATGAGCTTACTAAGAAACAAACACTGTGCTATAAGTGACAGAAAGACCAAACATAAACTGCTTAAATGAGCTTGTACGCTAATTTATGATGCACTGACATGGAACTTGCACATCTAGTGGAAAGACAGTACATCAGAAATGAAGAATGGAGGACATATCTATATACTCCTGCATGGGGGCATATCTGCAGTCATCCTTTTATGATTGCCAGCTAAGCACAATTCTATAATATACATATTTGGAAGTGAACCTCTGTCTGTGATTGCACCCTCAATGACTTGTGAAATCATCCACACACTTCCAGGAAATCCCGCTGTGGTGAAACATGTTGAGAACCCAGCATTGCACACTCAGCTTGGAGGAGTCACTTGAGCCCCAGACGTAACACTGGCATTTACCTGGTTGGCTGCATGCAGGAGGATCTCGCTATGGACCTCATGGTAGGCAGGGAGATCTGAGAAGTGGCTCTGTGTAGGACATGACAATTCCATGAGACAGCCCAGAACCAGAGCACTGTATTTTAGCTCTGCATTATTGGAGAGCCCCCTTGGATGGCAGGAAATGCATAGTATGCCACACACTTCTTCCTCCTAGCTTGGGACTAGATGTGATGATTGGTACCGCCCATTTTTGGAACCACTGATCTACCATATATGTGTGTGTGCGCTTGCATGTGTGTGTGTGATTTTAAGCGGGGAGAGTGAGGATGATAAACCTTATAAAGAAAAACAATCACATTCCTATCTCAAGCAGTTCATGAACATACTTTAGTAGCTAGCTCCAGAGTTTTCACTGGGAAGGTTGATCCTGAGGCTACCGCGATTTTAAATGAAGGCAGTGGAGGTCTAGTCTGAAATTTCCCTAGTTTAAAAAGGCATTCTTTTTTTCCCTGCAGTCACCTAAAGATCTACCAAATCATCCACTGGGATTTACCACCAGTAGATCGGGATCAACTAGTTGCTGACCCTGGATTAGACCCATGAATGGCATTACAGACAACTTCCTGCTGCATCAATGGACTTAGAAGAAGTGTCTCCATCAGCAGGTGGTTCCCATTGCAGGGTAGAAATGTAAAATGGCAATAATGCCTTATTTCTTTACCCCAAAGAAAAAAAGATTTCACTTGTTTGTTTCCCTATTATCCAGACCCCCAGGATGACCCAGAGTCCGCTGGGAGGACAACATTAGACAATCTTTGAAAGACCGCAGACTAGAATGGAACCAGGCTAGGAGGAAGACAGTCGATAGGATAGTCTGGCGCTCTCTCTTCCAAACCTCTACACCTCACGGTAGAAGGGGAACGACTAAGTAAGTATGTAAGTATTTCCCTACTATAAGAATAACACGACAAAGACTTTCAAGTGATCTTCATACCTCCAGAAGCACATCATGTATGCTGTTGTTCAGGTTATCACTAGCCAAACGGAGTGCCTGGGCTTGGTCTCTCATGTTGCGGGATGCCATGGTATCATTATCCATCAGTCTGACCTCTTCACTTAACTCCTTCGACAATGATCTGGTTGATATGAAATGTGTAGCGTATGATTAAATCTGATGATACCTGTTGAACCACAGATGACAGTATCTATTTTGAAGCAGTATAGCTTTATAAATAACATGAAAATGTGGTTCAGAATAAGAAGACATTGGTGATGGATAGTGCACACACTGAGGAAACCTGTTGATAGCATTACAAGGCAGTCCTTGTTCTGGAATCCTCCAGGGAAAGAGAGGCAGAGGTAGACCAAAAAAACACATGGAGAAGAGAACTTGAGACAGAAGTGAAAATAATGAGGAAGATGTGGAAAGAACTTGAGCTGATGTCATGTGACAGGAAGGACTTGGCTTGTGTTTGTTGAAGGCTTATGCTCCTTGGGGAGCTAAAGGGTATTGATTGACTGTGCAAGCAGTGCAGGGTAAGAACTTTAATCAATAAAAGTGGAAATTATATTAGAAAATTATAAATATATTTGTCTATAAATATGATAACTATAATATAAATTATATGTTGTTAAAATCTGATGATTAAAAAAGAAAAAAATATTATCTGATCACGAATTTGATAATTAAAATCTGCAGATAGCATTACCAGGCAGTCGTGAAAACTGAATGATTGACTAATTGATCTGTGGTGCTGTTGTTAAGTCAGTAATGTTGATAATGATGATGGTGTATGAATGATGCAAAAATTCAGTGATTAAAAATTGAGTTGATGAGAGTCTGCTCTGCTTTTTCTGCGACAATCTGTAGAATATTTGTTGGGGCATTACTAGTTACAAATATACGACTGCAAAAAAACATTTATTACCATTATCACAACAGAAAAAAATGAAGCATGTTTTAAGTAATAGCAAAGTAAAATAACATAAAATAGGATCTAACAGCAGGAAATAACATACAATGGACATCAAAGAGAGAGAGAGAGAGAGATGGCGTGATGATGAGGTAGAAACATGCAGGGAAATGTTCACCCACATGTGCCCTTAATGACAACATTGCCAAGAGCAAATAAGAAAAGAAAGAATAAGAAAACCAGTTATTTACATTAAAGAAACTGTGTACTTTATTATATTCTGTATAATGTAACACACTTTATGTAATTTATTACATGTTACTTTACATAAAAGGGAGCCGTGGTATTGCAGTGGTTAGTGCACTGGCTTCCTAGCTCGGTGGTCCATGGTTCGATCCCCAGTTGAGGTGGGATTTTTTAGACCGCAAACGGCTCATTCATATATTTTCTTTCTTATTTACTTAGCCATTCCTCATCTAGCCAAGGGTGCAGAGGTTTGCCAGAGAGAGCACCATACTTTCCTTTTGGCCGTCTTCCTCCTAGCCTGGTTCCAATCTAGTCCACGGTCCATCAGAGATTGTCTAATGTTGTCCTCCTAGCCTGGTTCCAATCTAGTCCTTAGTCCATCAGAGATTGTCTAATGTTATCCTCCTAGCAAACTGTGGGTTGTCCTGGAGGTCTGGATCCCTAGCTCTTGGTTTCTCATATGTCATGGTAGCGAATCTTATCTCATTTTGCAGACATGGCTAAACCGTTGAAATTGGGACTGTTCCGCTTGCATCTGCAGGGGCTGGGTTTTGAGGCCATGACGTATTGTCTGGTTGCAGACCATGTCTCTTCTTGTTACTTCAACCACCTTCCTCAGATACCTCATTTCTGAGGTTTGGAGCTGGCTTTTGTGGGTAGTAATCATTGCCCATGACTCGAAAACATGAATCCAGATTAGAACATTGGTGGAGCGGTAAATAGCCATCTTTGTCTTCATGCCAATTTCTCTTTTTATGAGGAATCCTCAATTTATGGCCTGAAAAGTCTCCAAGCTGCTGCTCTTCAGGTAGCCAACTCTTCTTTGATGCCTCCCTTTCAGTCTATGACAGCTCCAATGTATTTAAAGTAGTTGACCTGCTCCACGACCTGCTCTCCCACTGTAAGCTGATGCCTTCTTCCCTCTCAAGATATCACCATGGTTTTTGTTTTGGAGCTGCTGATGACCACCCTCTCTTCTCCTGCTCTTCCTTCAAGACTTGCAGGTTGGATTGAAGATGTGCCTGATTTAGCAATCAGAGCAACATCATTGGCAAATGTCAGCTCTGAAATACAGACCTGTCTCATCTTCCAGTACCCCACTGAATATTTTCTTGTCCTCTCCTTACATGCTTTGATGACACCATCCATGAGGAGTATGAAAAGATAAGGTGACAGAATATCACCCCGGTCTTACGCCAGTGGTGGTTCTGAACTCTTCTGACTTATAGTTTGCTGTCCTCTCATAATTTCTGCAAGTCTTGAAGAAGCTCTGTATAGCATGGATCAGAGGTATTGGAATGTTCTTCATTGCCAAGGAGTCCCAAAGTTTGCTCCACGGGATCTTGGCAAACGCCTTCTTCAGATCCAAGAAACAAAGATGCATCTCACCCTTATACTCAAGGGCCTTTTCACTCAGCTGCCTAAGTGTGAAGATAAGGTCCTGAGTACTTTGGTTTGCTTGGAAGCCACACTGGACCTCATCCATGTGTGGCTCAGCCAGACGTCTGAGTCTTTGCTCTAGGGGTCTACAATAAATTTTACCAGGGACACTAAGATTGAGATATGCCTCTATGATTTTCACATTGTTGGTTGACAGCCTTTTTTGACTACGTGTGTTATGATGGCAATCTCCCAATCCTTTGGTATGGTCTTGTAGCACCTGACTGCCTGAAGGACCCCTGGAGTATGCCTACTGTTCCATGTACTTAACCATTTCTGGTGTTATACCATCATGCCCTGCTGCTTTGCCCACCTTGTTTTTCTCCAGTGCTGCCTTCAGTTCTTCCATCTTGATGCCATCTTCATCACCATTGGATTTCTCTTCTGTGATAGCGCTGATCATATATTATCATCACCATTAAATCCAGTCGGAGCACTGCTTTTACTATCATCATACAATTTTCACTACCGCCCCAATCACCACTAAACTATATACGTATTTTGTTTTGTCATTGAAATCAATACACATTTTGACCATACATAACATCATCACCAACACCAACAACAGCAATATTTGTAGTAACAGAATGCCACGGCTATAGATGAGTATTCTTTACCTTAAAAGTTTTGACATCTGCTTTTAGTTTGTCGGCTGCCTTCTGTGCCCTTGATGCATTTGTCACATATACCTTGAATAATACAACATATGTCAGGTTTATATTGCAAATTAAAAAAATAAAAACCACCATTATCATGAGCATGTAATGAAAAACACAGCTGCAGCAGAAGGGCATGCATGGCTTGGTACAGGCTTCCTGTGAAGGGACCAGCTACAATGATTGCGCCATGCTCCATATTGCGCCATGCTCCATATTGTGCCATGCTCCATATTGCGCCATGCTCCATATTGCGCCATGCTCCATAAAAATTAAAATGAAAAATGATGATGATAATTATTATGAACCTTTTTAACATTGTCATAGTTAGTTGCTTATCCTTTACAGGACGTGGCAATCAACCCCAGCTTTTATTGGCTGTTTGTGATTTTTCTAGGCAATTTTTTCATTCAGTAGTTTGCCATTGCTTTCTGAACGGTACAGCGCTTATACCATTGTTAAAAATCCACACAAAGCGATCTGCTACCAAACCGCCTGCAGCAGGTTTCGAACCTGGTATATCTGGATTATGAAACTGTGTTCATATCCATTAGGCCACAGACGCCGACAACATTGTCATAACTGATAAATATTATGCCGGGGATGTTGATGCAATTGTGTACACTGATGGTTCTGTACTCCGTGGTTAGAAATCAGGCTGGGGCTTCTCAGCTAGAATAAAGGGCAGGGTTGTCGCTGAAGAAAGTTGAGCTTACTTGACAACAATCTCCAACATGAGAATGGAGAAAGAGGCAGCTACTGCAGCCTGAGATTGTTATTGTTGATCAAAATCCATGTCATTACACTCTGGGCAAACCCATAGGTGCTCAGTTTCTTTTAGCAAATGTCGAAGTGTATGAATGCTAATTGTGCCTGTTGCATACTGGTTGTATACATGCCGGATGTTTCCTCTCATACGTCCATGAGATGGTTGTATGAAACTCCATCAACTAGGGCAGTTATTGTGCCAGAATTTTCAGTCCATACTTCGGAAGGTCTAAAGTGGAACATTTGCAGAGGGAGACTGAGCACCTATGGGTTTGCCCAGTGTGCAATGAGGTCAATTCTGATCAACAATAACAATAACATTGTCATCATCAACATGATAATTTATAAACAGAATAATACTAACTAGACAGGAAATATAAAAACAAAAAGATACCATAAAAAAAAACTGAATAATAAGAAAAGCATAATAAATAAATATTTTTAAAAAAAAGCTGCCCTATAAATGAGACAAACCTAGAGGCAAACACTTCATTCTGCTACTGCATTATCCAGGCAGTGGGCAATCATGACAAAAAAAAACATCAATGAGAGAGATTTAGTCGAACAATCAAACACCCTTATTCCAAATCCATTATTGTGGTCTGCATGAATGATAAAAGAGAAAACTTTTTAACACAACAATGTGGAAATACAAGAAGCCTTTGAAACATTTTTCTTGTTTTTCTTTCAACAATTTCTCCAATAAGTGGCAAGAAATAAGTTTTTCTAAGAATAGAAGATTCTATGCACATCCATGCCAACATTTCCTTTTTGTACATAAATCTGCACATTGTTTGTTAAACTTATACACGGGCCCCCTAGAGCTTTAGGCCCCTAGGCATCAGCCTACTTAGCCTAATGGATAATCTGGCCCTGGGTAAGGAACTACCAAGGACAGAGGTGCCCATGCATCTTTATGGAGATGAACTCATCTCATCAGGTGCCATCATCGTACCAACCAGCTGTAATGGATTTCCAACACATTCTGTCTCTTGTCTTGATGGTGCACTCTGATGGACGCTTTCCTCTCCATCTCTTGATGGTATCTTCCCACTTATAGCCTGTCTCCCTCTTGCTTGTTTTCCTTCACCTATTCCTTCCATTATGAATTTTAGCAAGGTTTGTTTTATATGGCTAAAATATTTTAGCTTAACTTTGATTTCCTTCATTATTTTGTCATTTTATTCCTAGCTTTTCTAGAACCTCTCTTTTTTTCCATTTCCACGAATTAACAGCTGATACATAACATTTTTACACCAGCTCTACACTGTCAATGTTAAACTTGTTCAATATCTAAAGCACAAGATAAAAAAGATCATAACATGCAAGATGTGATGCCTGATAAAAACTGCAAATGTTACTAAAGAAGGAGATAGAAATTAGTGGGATCAACACAGGCATCCCTTCCTTGTTTGTTTATACGTTTATACAATACAAACCTACCCTCTGACCTTTACTTACTTACTTACTTAGTCGTTACCCTTCTACCGTGAGGTGTAGAGGTTTGGAAGAGAGAGCGCCAGACTATCCTATCGGCTGTCTTCCTCCTGGCCTGGTTCCATTCTAGTCCTCGGTCCTTCAAAGATTGTCTAATGTTGTCCTCCCAGCCTGACCTTTACTACTATTCTAATTCTTCTATCATTTACTAGACACAGTATTAAAGTCTTTGTCCTGTGTAATCTGGCCTATACTGTTAATAGGAAAACTGCAGAAGTGATTGCGTCTATAATTAATCTGGGTCGTCCTTAGGTACATATCCGGGTTACGTGGAGAGTTCATGTTAGACCTCTGTCTGTGAAGCACTATTTTTGTGGTGCCTAGCTGGCAGAGAGAATAGTAATGATTTACTCCCGTGGCTAGGTGGTGGTGTCATTTGGAAGGTCCTGGGTTTGATTCCCGGTAAACCCATCATTTCTGTTGTTTTTCTGTTGTCTAGTCTTCCACTTCTTTATTTCTCACGAGTGCCTGAAACATTCCTTTGTGTATTATTTATTTATTTAGGACACGTATTAAGAGTATGCTTCCAAATCAGTTACTAATACAGGCTTTCAGCAGTCAACCAGGATACAGGATAAGTAGAAGCCATAGAAAATAATAGTTGATAAGACAATTTTACAAAAATCCTGAAGAAACTTGCTACAATGCTGATCAATGCAGACGTCTTACACATGAACTCATGAACATAAACTGCTCTTCTTCATGAAGCTTGCTGGCATATATGGAAAGAAAATGTATAAGTAAGTATATTCAACACACCCAAGATCATTTGATACCTAATTTATATAAGCCCACTTGTTGCGCACATATTTTTGACGCACAGATTACGACATAACTAATTGATATGAAAAAGAGATTACTTTTGTTACAGTCAAAGTTATATCATCCATGATTTGATTTATACTTTTGATTATGTGGATGATCTCCCCTTGAATATTGATTTCGCGGATGAATACCGAATTTATGTAATTTCTCATTTGTTAGGGCCAGAAAATAGATTGATCTTGTTCAATATGTTTTTGGCCTGAATTTATATGTATTACTTGTTTAGTACAAGAAGATTCAGTCTTATATTGTATATCTTTGTATGTTTAGGTCGGACTATATTCTTTGTGCCGATCACTGGGGCAGGTATTCGTTTTCGAGGCATGCGTAGTGAGTCTCGATAATGCCGCCGAATATGGCTGAGTGTGTTTCTTTGGGCTGGTCCCTTTTCAAGGTTGAAAAGTGATTTGTGCATGTTTTTCCAGGAGAAGTTTGTGTCTCTGCAAGAGTCTATTTGTCAGAGATTCTCCTCATGCACTTTGTTATTAATTCGGACTCCAGGTAATACCAGACCCTTTCTTTTGATGATCTCTACGTGGTTAGGCCTAGATGGAGTCGTATTTTCGAACATCGTTGGTCGTTGATATACCATTGAAGATGACAGGTTTCCCAACAGAGCTGATGTCTACATGTAACAACCTTAGTAATGTGGAACTGTAGGGAAACTCTAGGAAATTATTGATATTCAAATTGTGAATTAACTTTGGCTTATTATTATCCTTCTGCTGGGTGAGTGAGCAAAACTCAGGAAGGTAGCCATCTTACTTTCTTGTCATCGTTATGGATCGCTGTCCTGAGAACAGTATACCAAACTTATTATCGGACAGTGATATGGAGATCTCACTAATATGAAAACCCCCATCGTGGTTTAACTTTATTACATAAATATTTGCTATATGTCGCTGGAGAACTTAGCCAAGGAAAAGGTTCGACCAGTGACCTCTTTATATGTTTACACACCCACACCCACTGATGCGTTCAGTCAGTTAGGGGATGTGGCCATAGTCTGCCAGAACACTGAGTGATTCCTTATATCTTTCATCATATTTGAATGCTGCATGAAATATGATCTTCTGTTCAAATGCCTAATGATGTATACGTCAACATGTTCCTATGACTATGTTCCGTGCTGTCCTGATGTGTGCGTCCCTATTAAACGGTGTGAAATGCCGCTGCAGTTCAAGTCGTCATTGCCTTGCATGAGAGTGTGTGAGAAATATTATCAAGTGGTCTGTTACACCGAACTACTACACCATTCGCGTTACTTGACACTCCCACTCAATGTCAACATGACAGGTTCATTCGATTATGCAGAGGTAACTCTAAGAAGACTTTCTTCAGTGATGACCAGTACACGACTCAAAACATAACACCCGCATCCAGACATTACCAGTGGTGGCATTTTCGCCTACTATCACCACTAATTCCCAAAGTTCTCCTGTCAAGCTCATAATTACTGCCATCATAATCAACATCATCAACTCTGTGTAGTTTTTTAATGAGACAAAGAAAGACTTCTGCTGCCTCGGGCATGTTGTACCAAGCTACTAATATGAGGCTTGCAATCTCATCACGTAAAACAAATTACCACAGAAACCACTGCTGGGAGAATGTGTGACTGCTTGGTGCAGGCTTCCAGTGATGGAACCAACTTCAGTGGTGGCTCCATGCTCCTTACGGGGGGGGTGGGGGGGGCGGGGGGGGGGGGGGGGGGGGGGGAGGGGGGGGGGGGGGGGGGGGGGGCGGGGAGGGGGGGACGGGGGGGGAGGGGGTGGGGGGGGGGGCGGGGGGTGGGGGGGGGAGGAAAATGATGATAAATCAAAATCACCACTCCTTCTTTCACTCTTTTTCATCTCTGCCACTCTCCAGAACATTTTGACCATGCCTACTGCTTTTATATTTTAGACAACCCCTTTACATGGTGCTTCTTATCCAGGGGTGCATGCACCCCCTGGGAGTGTGATACCTAACTTCAGGGGGTTGCGAGACATGCCAGTTATTTTAGAAGGTGAATCATCATTTGCGCAATATAATACACAGAATTCAAAAGTATTTGTACAAAATTGACTAACGACAGCGTGAATTCAATACCAAACCTGTCACATTTTGTAAATAACACTTACTCAAAACATCATTTTATCTCTTTTTCTCATTTCTGGCATATTTTGTGATCAATCAATCAATCAATTCAATACCCTTTAGCTCCCCAAGGAGCATAGGCCTTCAACAAACACATGCCAAGTCTTCCTGTCCTGTGCCATTCGCTCAAGAGAATCGCTTTGGAAATTGATTGATGATATTATGTGAGCTAGAAGATAATGATATGCGAGGCTTATTAAGGAGCTATAAAGGGCTAAGAGGCTTCTTAAAATGCTATAAAGGGGTGTGAAGCTTCTGTAAAAGGATGTAAGGCTTCTGTAAAGGGGCGTGAAGCTTCTGTAAAGAGGTGTGAGGCTTCTTAAGATGCTGTAAAGGGGTGCAGGACCTCTAAAAGGTAAAGAAACACTGCCTTATATGGTCTGGGTTTTATGACTAATCCTTTATTTTTTTTTCTTGTCTGAGTTTTAAAAATAAATTACTGTTACTGGTGTGTTTGTGGTGCTGTGTCTTATGTAAAGGGTTTCTTCTTGTGGGTCGTTTCTTGATTTAACACACAACGGCAACGGTGGGTCGTGAAGCTGACCAACTGGTAATTAATGTACACTGGACCCATGGTTGGACATCAAAGACAGGACTATTTATTGTGAACGTAGACATCATAGGCAGGTACATTATCATCAAATAATTTCATAGTAGAAACGAATACATAGTCAATACATGTCATTTATATCGAACTTGACTGATCTCACTATCCGTCACCATCTCAAGGGGCGACGAGAGCTTTGCGGCAATAATACACTGGATGACTTCCATAAAGATCATGCGTTACGATCCATTAGACTGCCCTGCAGGAATTTGGACGCACTAGCGACACGCCATAGCTAGATGTGCCGAAGCTGTGCCAAAACTTGCAAAAAGGGTAAATTAAGTATCAATCATGATACCTGAAAAAGCCAGGTATGGCTAATATATATATGTACTCCACTTGGGGAGATATTACTATATACTTCAGTTGTCTTCCCACTACTTGGGGCTAAGACACATAACAACATTCGTCTAAGACGTCTGTCCTTACCAAAGGACTTTTTGGATCTGCTCAAGCATCATAGCTCGATGACAACAGATCGACCGCAGCAAGCTGCGCTATTCTGTTCAAATATAGTGCACAACGGCATGCAAATAATTACATATACAATTTACTTAGATACGCTCACACCTGCGTCTAAAAATACTAGACTCACATGTGAGGATCTCAAACACTTACCTCCCACGCGAAAAAGGACTTAAAAATTACAAACCTGCAAACTGAAAACATCATTCAGCATCTTATCCCGTGTGGCAGCAGCCACAGCTAAGAGTGATGCCAGAGAAGTGTTGGAGATGCTGATGTCATTCTGGACACTAGTAGTCACTGACCTCATGTCTGCTAGGGCCACTGAGATATTTGTAACTCTCTCTGAGATGCTGGCCAGCTCTCGTGTATTTTCGTTCACACCAGGAGTTAGTGAGGTTTCATACAGAGTTCCTTTTTTGGATAATAGAAGGAAGTCTTACACTACATCATTTAACAGTTTAATTCTATCAAGACTGATTTTTTTCCTTCCTTCTTTTTCTTCAAGTACCATGCCTAATGGCATAGGAGATCATGTCTCTTCACAACTTCCTGTCTCCAGTACAATTTATCAATTATGTTGTTGACTTCTTTCCATGCCACAATGTCAAATTGTCCAGTATTTACTCTCTATGTCTTCCCCTATCTCTTTTTCCTTCAATCTTACCTGTTGTTACGATATATTCCAGCTTTCCTCTTCTCATAACATGCCCAAAAAAATTGGATTGCTTCTTTCTAACTTGTGAAATAAGTTTCCTTTGTGCATTGGCCTCTTTCAGGACATTCTCATTACTCCTTTATGGCTGTCCATGGTATTTTTAACATTCTTCTGTAAAACCACATCTCTGTGGCCTCTAGTGCTTTCCCTACTAGTTTACAAATTGTCCATGACTCACTCCCATATGTCAGAACTGGTTCTATATAACACTGAGGAACTCTCTTTCTTACTTCCTTCTTGACCATGTTCTCATATTTTCTGGCCAATTATTGAGTTTCTTGTCCATGTATGGATCTGAAACATGGAGAATAACAAAAACAACAACCAAAAGGCTTCAAACTTTCATAAACAGTGCTTGCGAAGAATAGAAGGATTGAAATAGTATGACAAAGTGACAAATGTGGAACTGATGACAAGAGCCAGACACGTGGCGGTGAAACAAGAGTTGAGAAGAAGACGCTGGCGATGAATAGGACACACACTGAGGAAACCTGTTGATAGCATTACAAGGCAGTCCTTGTTCTGGAATCCACAGGGAAAGAGAGGCAGAGGTAGACCAAAAAACACATGGAGAAGAGAAGTGGATACAGAGGTGAAAATGATGAGGAAAACATGGAAAGAACTTGAGTGGATGGCACGTGACAGGAAGACTTGGCATGTTGTTTGTTGAAGGCCTATGCTCCTCAGGGAGCTAAAGGGTATTGATTGATTGACAGTCTATGTTGCTCTTGGGGATCTCTAAAGAGACAAAGAAATAATCTGACTGCTTCTCCCTCAGGCATGTTGTAGAAGGCAATTAAGGAGAGGTTATTCCTGGGGCTGGCAACTTCAACATATAAAACAAACTGCTACAAAATACACCACCCCAAGAGCGCATGAATACTTTTGTGCAGGCTTCCTGCAAGGAGACCAGCTGCAGCGGTGGCCCCAAGCTCCGTAAGGAGCGAAAAGAGAAATGAATGGAATTTTTCACTTACAGTATTTTATCAGCAGCGGTGTGATATGCCACCTTAACTCTTTCATTCCAGAGTTATTTTGCACGCTGTGCCAGACTTTTTTTGGTGGCAGAATTTTATAGAGTGAAGTGTTCAGCTTTCGGTCTAAATTTGTTTGTGAATTTTCCTTTGAACATGTACTTATTATATACCAAACTGTAGGGAAATTGATAGAGAATTCAAATATATAATGTCTTTGGTAGTATTAACACAAGTATGTTCGGTATACTTAAAACATTTTGCATGTAAAATTGAAAAACGCTAAAAAGTTGACTATAGAATACGATCTTACCAAAGACAAATTACTGTTGTAGACAATACAACTTTCTTTTTAGTCTTCAAACATCAAGTTAATCCATATGCAAGTAAAAAAACATGCTTATGGCCACAATTAGTACATTTAGTGTTATTCACACCAGTTTTTCCGTGGTCCTTTGTAAGAAAAATATAAATTATGCAATCGTGCATTACGTAATTTTCAAACAAATAAAGAAGAATAACGTCATATAAAAACTTTTTTACTCTTGTTTAATGTTTTAATTGTATCCCTAGCGTCATCTTCTACCAAGAACTAATGATTATATGTTACGGTAGGTCTAGTTTTGTTGCTTTTTGATCGGCCAGAATACGACTACGCCCACTCATCAACTAAACCTAGTGCATACCTGTCAACCTGTACGAATTTTTCGTACAATGTACGTATTTTTAATACTTTTAGCAGTATACGGTGGTACAGACTCGTTGTACGGATTTCCCCCCCCCCCCCCCCCCCCTGTGAGAAGTTAATGTGATTGCATTTACAACAGGCCCCTAGTCTTTAAATTTGTATTTATTTACGTTTTTCAGGGAAAGATTACGGTGGGATTTTTATCTTATTCGTTTTTTTTATTTCTCTTTGTATAATAATAGAGTTTGGACTTTTTGTGTAGATTAAGAATTACGGTTTCTAGCAAAGATGGTAGTTTTAACTTTTAGACTGGCACCAGCGCGCTGTTTCATTGAGATAATTCGTTCATGGAAGATTTTCCAGTGTAACATAATGGCAGAGCATTTTCGGTTCTTCTCAGTGAGCGCGCTATAATTTTTTAGTAAGGGTGAAATCAGATGGGGGTAGAGGGGGAGTTTTAAGCGCGTGGAAACAGGTCAGCAACGGAAATTTTCCGCTTGACCGTAAGTTCTAAATTTAGAAATGACCGTGGGCGATTCCTGGCACGTTGGTTGGTTCATAGATCGACCCGCTTAAGAACAAAGCCTAGCTATGACTCACGCGTAGCGTGGTCTGGGGTAATAAATAAGCGGGATTCCCTGGCAGAAGTGGGAGAATTTTTTGAACTTCTACGCCTTGGGAAGGAACTGCCACAGAGCCGACTGCTCTTTCGAGAGAAATTCGTGCTGGTAAATATGAAGTTAATTAAGCTTTAATAGTTTATGAGATTTTTGCAGAGTTGTTTCTAGGAGGTAAAGTTAATTCATAGAAGTAGAGCCATCAATGCTAAATCTTTTAAGTGAATATAACTGACAGCGCAATTAGGTATTTTGTGAAAAGGTAGTAGGGAATTTGATAGTTTCCGCAGAGTAGCTGTTTGTAGGAATTGGAATATTACTGTTATTTGTCAGAAGACAGGGGATCTAATTTTTCCTGGATTTGTGATTTTAAATGGTGCAGCGTAAAACACGCTCGCGGAATTAAATTAATTTTAGTTCATAACGGACATGCCATGAGTTCCCTCTTATCTAAATTATTATCAGAGTGCGTTCATTCTTTTATGAGATAATGAAAGCTTAAAAGATGGTAGATGTTAAAAATACTATAATTTTGAGACACGATGCACGTAAATTCATTGTGATTTTCAAGGATTTGGAGAGGGGTACCTAAGCACGTGCTGCGGGTCCTTTTTTTTTTAGTGGGGTGAATCTGATAACGGAAGGAGAGGGGAGATAACTAGGCCTGCATTGTAAAATAGGATTTCAGTTCCTTTAGAGATTTTAATGTACATTGCTATCAGAATTATAATATTAGCGAATAATACGCTAGGGTTTTGGTGTGTATTTAATTGTTCAAGTGTGTGTAAATTACCAGCGGGCTAATTTGTGTAACGCTGTGGTAATAGAACGAGTGGCTTTAAATGTTAGAGCATGGGAAATTGTGTATTTTTCTCTGTGTGGGTAAAACCTACATTTTGAAGTCAGCAGTTACGGGTCTAGTTGGGATTTTTAATTAGTCCCTTATTTAATAGACCTATGTTTATACTGCTGAATTCATGGAGACGGGAGATTATTGTTTCGGGTGAAGTCTATTGTATTTGGGTAGCCAGGTAAACACATCGATCATTGTTAAATAGTAGGGCCAGGAATTTACCGGCAACAGTTTCATACAGTGGTCAGAATGTTGTGACGGCTAACCTAAGCCGCCAGCCTGTAAGAGATTAAGCCAGCTGAGTCTGGAGATTAGAGTGTCGATAGGACGGTATTTGAGGGAAAGTGGGGGTAGGCATGTTTACTAATCGCTGAAGCGATACTAGAGCATGGGAGCTGTATGGAAGATTTGAAAACTTAAGTGTTCGAGATTGGAAAACTTGGGTGTTAGATATTTGAGACTTAAGTGGTTGAAGAGTTGGGATTTAAGTGTTGAAGAGTGAGAGTTAAGGGAGTTAAGTGTTAAGGATATGGGAAATTTGTTGTGCGATATATATTTGTTATTGTTTTGTCCACAGCAGATATTTTCCAGGCGTGGCAGCTAGGGCTACAGTAGTCCTTGAGCGGCTAGAAGTTCGCCGGTCTTCTCAGGAGAAGAAGAGTCGGCAGAGCCAGAAAAGAAAGTGGAGTGGTGACAAGGTGGTCACTGGTGCAAAAGTTTTGTACCCAAGAGAGAGCAGGGAGCTGGAAGCACAGACTTCTTCAGCAAGAACAGATGTTCTTACCAAAATTCGGAGCTAGTTACGCTCATGTTAAACACACACTGATCATAGGCGCAGGGCCTAAAAAAGTGTCGTGAATTTCGGGCATAATAATCCCGACAGCCTTGAGCCCACGAGCAGGGTATCCGGGCTACTGCAAAGTAATAATTCGTCTAGTTGGAAGCAGCAATAGACCACGTCCCGAGTTTAATTTACCAAGCAAGTCAGCAGCTACAACAGGCGGAGAAGAGGGGAAAGGGTTAACATCCCTCTTTACTGCACGAGATAGATAGAGAGAAGGAGAGTAGTGGAGGAGTCGTGTTTCTGTAGGAACTAGGAGTGTCAGACAGACACTGAACATAACAGTAGAACTCAGCAAGTCATCTGTAAGTTGTGTCGGAGATGATAAAAGGGTTCTGGTCGTGGACTTTGTGATAGTCAGAGAATATTTAGCCTATAGTGGAGCAGCGGTGTAGGCACGTCATTTGTGTAGAAACACGTCTGCAGACAGACGGACAGTAGGAGTTAGGGTGTGTTTACCCGATATCAGGTTGATTAGGAGAAAGACGGATCTGGTGTTAGAGATCCTCCTTCACATGTTGTTGTATTACTTACCTTTCTTCCTTACAGGTTGAGGGGAGGGCGACTGTGGGGTTACCTTACCTAATCACTTGAAATTAATTGTTATGTTTTTTTCCAGGTGTGTGTGTGTGAACACGCATGTTAAATTCTATTTTGTAGTATGTTCTATGAATTTTCTGTGGTGTAAATAAAATCCATTGTAAATTTTCCGGCTGGATCAGTCACTTACTTCAACCTATATGTTGTCTGTAAGTGGTGTCTGTGGTGTTAAGTATTAAACCTTATCCCAGTTTTGGTAGCTAGAGGTAGTGAGGTTATCGCAAAACGTTACGTCACTTAGTGGCAAGGGAGAGTCAATTTCGGTTCTCGACCCTTGACGCCAATAGCCTCATCTCCCACAGTCACTGTTATTTTCTTCTGAAATCTATCTTCTTAGTCTTTCTTTCCACTAGGGTCTAGTCTATTTAGGTAGACAGCCTCTAGTCTTAAATCCACTTCGTGACAAAGTGGGTGCTATCGTCCGGTGAATCATCTTTGTTACGTTCAATTCTGTGATCTTGACAAAGTGGCGGCGTTCGTCCGGTAGATCATCTTTGTTGGGATCAATTCTGTGATCGTGTCAAGATTCATAGATTGTTTCTATAGGAAAGTTCTGGAAAATAGATTCTTTATAATATCCCCTAGACTAGAGCTATATAAACTGATCCAGCTAATAGTTTTTTTCCACAGGAAGTTTCTCCACAGGGTGCAGTCAGATTGTAGCTGTAGTTAGTTGATGACTAGAGGTAACTGATGGCTAACTGAATTTTTCTTAACAGGAAGGTAAATTCGGGTTTTTAGGTAGCTGCTTAATGAAAATTTTTCAGGTAGTTCTTCAGATTGGTGCTAGTCTGAGTTCGGGTTTTGGGACATTGGTTACACAGGGAGTAGTGCCCAGAAGGTAACAGTAAATTTTTCGTGTTCCTTTTTTGTCATTTCCCCTCGTTGTGAGTTACTGCTGATTTGTCAGGTAAGATGGCTGAATTGGTCAAGCTACTTACTGCATGGAAGGACGCAGCTAAAAGCATGGGGATGAATGAGGCCGAGACTAGGGCTTACATTATGAGGGAACAGGACCGGCAGACGGAGAGAGAGAAAAGGGAAGCGGAGAAAGAAGAGAGGGCCCGACTGGCAGAGATGGACCTGCGTAAATTGGAAGCGGAGAAAGAAGAGAGGGCCCGACTGGCAGAGATGGACCTGCGTAAATTGGAAGCGGAGAAAGAAGAGAAGGCCCGACAGGCAGAGGAGAGAAAGGCAGAAAGGGAGGCGAAGGAAAGGGCCACAGAAGCAGAGAGACAGCATGAACTTGCCCTGCGTTCACTGGAACTGCAGTACCGATCTTCGAAAGGCAGTTCGGCTAACGGAGATTCTCCCGGAGCAGGGGCGACAGACACCTCAGGAAACGGAGGGCCCCGGATGGCAGCCATGAATTTTCCAATGGACTCTTTCCCTAACGGGAATGAGAAAATTGACATATTCCTGGAAAAATTTGAACGAATGGCAAAAGCGTATGGGTTGGATGAGAGTTTGTGGTGCCTCAAATTATCTCAGTCGTTGAAAAAACCAGGCCTACGACATCTATAGTAAGATGCTCAGTGATGAACAAAATAACTTTGAGGCCCTTCGTAACGCACTGTTACAACGCTTTCAGTGGACTCCCCGTAAGTGCCAAGCTATGTTCAGGGAGAGCAGGCCGGAGAAAGGAGAAAGTTTTCCCCATTTCGCAGAAAGGCTGAAGAATTATCTCACTCGTTGGAGAGAATTGTCGGGTCTAGCAAAAACTTTTGAAGGACTCGAAGAGCTTGTCATGTGCGAACAAGTGAAAGCACACATGTCTCCAGACTTGAGGAGGTATCTGGCGGAGCAGGGCGCCCAGCAACTGGACCAGATCATTCTTTTTGCTGAAAGGTTCCAGACGGCACAGGCCGAAGTACTGGGCCAGAAACGAAAACACCCAGACCTGCCAGCACTGGACCAAGGAGCATCGGCATCGCAGTCGTTTTCGTCTTCTGCTCATCAGCAGCAGGGGCCGTCTCGCAAGGAGCCCCATCCCATTCATAACCTGCGGCCCCAACCGCATAACAGAGCACAGGCGACAACGTCTCATGAACCTGCTAGAAACAGGGGAGAAAACGACAGGTACTGTCGCAATTGCCGTACTACCTCTCACTGGACTTCTCGGTGTGTAAACAAACCACCCACTCACCATACAGCGTGTTTAAGGGCGGTGAGAGTGAAAAAAGGGAACAATTGGGAACCTTTCAAAGCAGAGAAGTGTTTCTCTAACAGTGGACCAGCAGTAGTGAATGGGACTGCTACCACTTGTTTATTTGACAGCGGGCTTACTTACCCGAGCATAGTCGCCCGACATCTGGTACAACCAGGCCAAATGACTAAGGAAAAGGTTGATATTGGTGGAGTTTTGAGGGGAGGGACCTCACAGCGTCTGCAGATAGCCAATATTAAGGTGGAGAGCAGGTTTGTGCGTGGCACAATCAAAGCTGCTGTAATGGAACAGCCAGCTTATGACTTCATTTTGGGGGCCCCATATATAGTTTTGGGAAACCCCCCAGCCCCGATCCTTGCTGGTGCAAGGGGGCCTACTACAGGCCAGAGAAGTGAAAAGGGAATGTCCCGGATTCACGGAGCCCCACGAGAGCTCAACCAGCCACGCCTTGAGATGGAGAGGTTAAATACCTCCAAGGTTAGTGGAATGGTTTTTGCAGAGGCGTATCCCTCTGACAGCCCTGTTAAGCCGAAGGGCCAAACAGCGGCGACGCCTTTGATTTTGGAAATACCTTCGTTGTCGTCGGGAATTAGGCCCCCGATGGTATTACCTCCTGAGAGCGAGGAACATACTGACAAGAGTGGTAGAACGTATGTACACGACCAGCGCAATCTTCATAGGGCAGAAGACAGCGAATCGAGCGAACATATGTTTCCAACCAGCCCTGGAGCCCCATCCGACCAGCACTTTACTCAGACGGAGGAGGACAGTGATCTGAGAAACCGTTTGCCTATAAACGGAGATGGGCCCCATCCCGCTGCTAGCTCGCTAACAGAAAGCGGCTCTTGCAAAGAGGCAAGAAGCAAAAACGTACCACCAAATGCGTTCTGCTTAGTAGGGGAAACGGATGTCGCTGAGGTCAGGCGCAACCCAGTGAGAACCCCTGGTGGGAGAGTAGAGAAAGGAGCAATCTCTACGCAACCTCTAGGCAAACCAGAGGGGAGTGAAGCGATCGGAGAATTTATGCTGGAAGCACCAGATAGTTCGCACCTTCATCGCCATATACCTGCGGTCTCAAACCCGCCGAGATGCAGCAAGGTAGTCGCCATCGTCAGGCAGCCACAAAGCCAGTTGGTCAGGGCAGCCGACCAAGACAGTTTTTTTACGGACATAGCCAAGGAAGGTTCAGACCCACCATTGGATGGCACAGGTCCGAAGAAAGATCAACTCTTCCACCGGAGCATGGGAGTTGGTAGAAGAAGAAGGAGGAAACGTAGAAGAAGAAAGTTGCAGGACAACCATGGGAGTTGTAGTTGCCAGGCGGAAATAACCAGTCGTGACCATGAGACTTCAGGACTGACAGTCAGATCTGTAGACTTGTATAGGGGCCAGTCTGGAAATACAAGATCACATTAAATTAGATCGTGTACCACGAACTTGAAGAGGGGGGTAATGTGAGAAGTTAATGTGATTGCATTTACAACAGGCCCCTAGTCTTTAAATTTGCATTTATTTACGTTTTTCAGGGAAAGATTACGGTGGGATTTTTATCTTATTCGTTTTTTTTTTTATTTCTCTTTGTATAATAATAGAGTTTGGACTTTTTGTGTAGATTAAGAATTACGGTTTCTAGCAAAGATGGTAGTTTTAACTTTTAGACTGGCACCAGCGCGCTGTTTCATTGAGATAATTCGTTCATGTAGAGATTTTCTAGTGTAACATAATGGCAGAGCATTTTCGGTTCTTCTCAGTGAGCGCGCTATAATTTTTAGTAAGGGTGAAATCAGATGGGGGTAGAGGGGGAGTTTTAAGCGCGTGGAAACAGGTCAGCAACGGAAATTTTCCGCTTGACCGTAAGTTCTAAATTTAGAAATGACCGTGGGCGATTCCTGGCACGTTGGTTGGTTCATAGATCGACCCGCTTAAGAACAAAGCCTAGCTATGACTCACGCGTAGCGTGGTCTGGGGTAATAAATAAGCGGGATTCCCTGGCAGAAGTGGGAGAATTTTTTGAACTTCTACGCCTTGGGAAGGAACTGCCACAGAGCCGACTGCTCTTTCGAGAGAAATTCGTGCTGGTAAATATGAAGTTAATTAAGCTTTAATAGTTTATGAGATTTTTGCAGAGTTGTTTCTAGGAGGTAAAGTTAATTCATAGAAGTAGAGCCATCAATGCTAAATCTTTTAAGTGAATATAACTGACAGCGCAATTAGGTATTTTGTGAAAAGGTAGTAGGGAATTTGATAGTTTCCGCAGAGTAGCTGTTTGTAGGAATTGGAATATTACTGTTATTTGTCAGAAGACAGGGGATCTAATTTTTCCTGGATTTGTGATTTTAAATGGTGCAGCGTAAAACACGCTCGCGGAATTAAATTAATTTTAGTTCATAACGGACATGCCATGAGTTCCCTCTTATCTAAATTATTATCAGAGTGCGTTCATTCTTTTATGAGATAATGAAAGCTTAAAGATGGTAGATGTTAAATACTATAATTTTGAGACACGATGCACGTAAATTCATTGTGATTTTCAAGGATTTGGAGAGGGGTACCTAAGCACGTGCTGCGGGTCCTTTTTTTTTTAGTGGGGTGAATCTGATAACGGAAGGAGAGGGGAGATAACTAGGCCTGCATTGTAAAATAGGATTTCAGTTCCTTTAGAGATTTTAACGTACATTGCTATCAGAATTATAATATTAGCGAATAATAAGCTAGGGTTTTGGTGTGTATTTAATTGTTCAAGTGTGTGTAAATTACCAGCGGGCTAATTTGTGTAACGCTGTGGTAATAGAACGAGTGGCTTTAAATGTTAGAGCATGGGAAATTGTGTATTTTTCTCTGTGTGGGTAAAACCTACATTTTGAAGTCAGCAGTTACGGGTCTAGTTGGGATTTTTAATTAGTCCCTTATTTAATAGACCTATGTTTATACTGCTGAATTCATGGAGACGGGAGATTATTGTTTCGGGTGAAGTCTATTGTATTTGGGTAGCCAGGTAAACACATCGATCATTGTTAAATAGTAGGGCCAGGAATTTACCGGCAACAGTTTCATACAGTGGTCAGAATGTTGTGACGGCTAACCTAAGCCGCCAGCCTGTAAGAGATTAAGCCAGCTGAGTCTGGAGATTAGAGTGTCGATAGGACGGTATTTGAGGGAAAGTGGGGGTAGGCATGTTTACTAATCGCTGAAGCGATACTAGAGCATGGGAGCTGTATGGGAGATTTGAAAACTTAAGTGTTAGAGATTTGAGACTTAAGTGGTTGAAGAGTTGGGATTTAAGTGTTGAAGAGTGAGAGTTAAGGGAGTTAAGTGTTAAGGATATGGGAAATTTGTTGTGCGATATATATTTGTTATTGTTTTGTCCACAGCAGATATTTTCCAGGCGTGGCAGCTAGGGCTACAGTAGTCCTTGAGCGGCTAGAAGTTCGCCGGTCTTCTCAGGAGAAGAAGAGTCGGCAGAGCCAGAAAAGAAAGTGGAGTGGTGACAAGGTGGTCACTGGTGCAAAAGTTTTGTACCCAAGAGAGAGCAGGGAGCTGGAAGCACAGACTTCTTCAGCAAGAACAGATGTTCTTACCAAAATTCGGAGCTAGTTACGCTCATGTTAAACACACACTGATCATAGGCGCAGGGCCTAAAAAGTGTCGTGAATTTCGGGCATAATAATCCCGACAGCCTTGAGCCCACGAGCAGGGTATCCGGGCTACTGCAAAGTAATAATTCGTCTAGTTGGAAGCAGCAATAGACCACGTCCCGAGTTTAATTTACCAAGCAAGTCAGCAGCTACAACAGGCGGAGAAGAGGGGAAAGGGTTAACATCCCTCTTTACTGCACGAGATCGATAGAGAGAAGGAGAGTAGTGGAGGAGTCGTTTCTGTAGGAACTAGGAGTGTCAGACAGACACTGAACATAACATTGGAACTCAGCAAGTCATCTGTAAGTTGTGTCGGAGATGATAAAAGGGTTCTGGTCGTGGACTTTGTGATAGTCAGAGAATATTTAGCCTATAGTGGAGCAGCGGTGTAGGCACGTCATTTGTGTAGAAACACGTCTGCAGACAGACGAACAGTAGGAGTTAGGGTGTGTTTACACGATATCAGGTTGATTAGGAGAAAGACGGATCTGGTGTTCGAGATCCTCCGTCACACATGTTGTTGTATTACTTACCTTTCTTCCTTACAGGTTGAGGGGAGGGCGACCGTGGGGTTACCTTACCTAATCACTTGAAATTAATTGTTATGTTTTTTCCAGGTGTGTGTGTGAACACGCATGTTAAATTCTATTTTGTAGTATGTTCTATGAATTTTCTGTGGTGTAAATAAAATCCATTGTAAATTTTCCGGCTGGATCAGTCACTTACTTCAACCTATATGTTGTCTGTAAGTGGTGTCTGTGGTGTTAAGTAATTAAACCTTATCCCAGTTTTGGTAGCTAGAGGTAGTGAGGTTATCGCAAAACGTTACGTCACTTAGTGGCAAGGGAGAGTCAATTTCGGTTCTCGACCCTTGACGCCAATAGCCTCATCTCCCACAGTCACTGTTATTTTCTTCTGAAATCTATCTTCTTAGTCTTTCTTTCCACTAGGGTCTAGTCTATTTAGGTAGACAGCCTCTAGTCTTAAATCCACTTCGTGACACCCCCCCCAAAAAAAAAAATCGAATTTTTTTTTTTTTTAAAACTCTAAAAATATTTTCCAACCCAAGTTTTTTTTTTTAATTTTAAATCATAAAATATTTTCAAGCCCAGGTTTTTTTTAACCAATTTTTTTATTCCGGGAATCTCGGCGTCTGTTTTTAAACTGAAGTCTCTCGCAGCAACCAATCAAATCCTTTTAAACCCAACAATTCGGCAAAAACTTTGAATTCGGTCTCAAACACTTTTGGCTTGACATGACGTATTTTTAAAGTTACCTGTTATCAGCCACGCTTGCCAAGACACTTCGACGCCAATTTGTTTTAAAAAAGCTAAGTACCTATAACTTGGTTAAATATTGATGTTGTTTTGCTTTGTTGCAATTTAATCGCTGTCTTAATCTTTCCAGTTATATCTTGCCCTTCAGTATATTTCCGATAAATTAATGTCATAATATTCTGTGTAGGCCCTGCATAACTAAAAAAAAAAAAGTTTGTTTGCATCGAGTAGACCTACTTTATTCCGGCGATCGAGTTTCACTGCTTTATTTTTCATAAAGCGGCGATCTATTATCACTGGTCTAGGTATCAATTTTTAAATAATAATTTTGTAAATTTTTGGTAGTACATTTTTTCTTCCTAGATTAATATTCTGTTCACAATTTAGTTATTTTTTTGCTGTAGCTTTGCTTTGCTTCGTTGTATATTATTTTTGTCGTTCTCTTAATCTTTCCAGTTATATTTTGACCATTTCAATATTTCCAATAAATTAATATCATAAAATTTTGTGTAGGCCCTACAAAAGTAGAAAAATAAAGTTTATTTGCATTGAGTAGGCCTACCTACTTTATTTCAGCTGTCGAGATTCGCTGCTTTATTTTTTAATAAAGTGGCAATCTATTATCACTGGTCTAGGCTACCAACTCTTAAATAATTTTGTAAATTTTTGGTGCTACGTTTTTCTTCCTAGATTTGATATTCTGTTCATAATTTGTTAAAAAATTGTTGTTGTTGTTGCTGTTAGCTTTGCTTTGTTGTATGTTTTTTTTTTGGTCCTTCTCTTAATCTTTCTAGTTATATTTTGATCATTTAAATATTTCCAATAAATTAATGTCATAATATTCTGTGTCGGCCCTACATAACTAGAAAAAAAGTTTGTTTGCGTAAACTTTGCTGCTTTTTTTTCAATAAAAAAGTCCACACAGACTGCAGGAGGTCCATGAATGCAGACACACTCACTTCTTTTTTACAGTGAAAGATTAACATTGATACATGCTTTGCAGACTTTAAGCCCACAAATGCAATTCTGCAAAGTGCTAAAAGTGCATGTGTTGATTATAATAAAAAACACAGTGCATCGAAAGAATAGTACCTCACGATCACTAAGTTTTTTTATATGTAAAGAACAGCATGAGACTATTAGCATGTTTTATACCACACTAATTCAAATGCTAATAGATTTGTAAATGTCATTTCTCGTTTTAAAACTGTATTGTGTATAATTTATTAATATATTTTTTGCGTAAGGATTTTTGGTGTTTGTAAGGATTTTTTTGGTCCGGTGTACAGAGTTTTGTCTCAGGAGGTTGACAGGTATGCCTAGTGTGTCTAGCTTTTCTGCACAGATTCCGTATTTTGACAACAAACTGTGACTACCAAACAATCATCATCAATGTCAGCAATGTTTCAAAGTAGTTTGACACAATTATTTGCTTAGGAGACTTAGAAAATGTAAATATAAAGCGTGACATATTTCTCTAGCAATAACAACGAAAAACGCAAACACGCAAATCTTCACAAAAATTGTGATAATAACATCAAAACACGCACATGTGCTGATTAACTACAGTCAAATTAGTTGTTTAGATAGTAGCGGAAGTCATTCAACGAGTTTTAATATAGGAACTGCATTAAACGGACGATTTTTAAGGTTTATGCGTGATAAACTAAAAACCACGCTCTGAGCGTTGCTCTGGCACGGCGCGTTGAATTTTGCAACGCTCAGAGCGTTGGTCTGGAGTCAAAGAGTTAATAAACATTTTACTCGTGTTTTTTTTAAAAATGTCTTTCCATTACCATTTTGGTCATAGTGTTAAAGACTCCATTCTGCATCATGCCCAACAATAAATTTAGCAAAACTGCATCAAAATTAGAAATACTTGAATATTTTTATCACAAACAATGATCAAGTTCAACCTTTGTAGTTCCTGGGGGTTCTCTAATGTGACAAGGAAAGAACGGGACCACTGTTCCCTCTAGTATGTCATAAACGGCAACTAATATGAGATCATGCATGGGGCTGGCAAACTCATCTAATCAAATAATCTTATCATGTTTGAGAATGACACTGCAATAGATAAATCATCAAGGTTAAGAATGTCAGAATTTGCCAAAAATCAGCAAGGCTAAGAATGTCAGAATTTGCCATAAATCATCAAGGTTAAGAATGTCAGAATTTGCCATAAATCATCAAGGTTAAGAATGTCAGAATTTGCCATAAATCATCAAGGTTAAGAATGTCAGAATTTGCCATAAATCATCAAGGTTAAGAATGTCAGAATTTGCCATAAATCATCAAGGTTAAGAATGTCAGAATTTGCCATAAATCATCAAGGTTAAGAATGTCAGAATTTGCCATAAATCATCAAGGTTAAGAATGTCAGAATTTGCCATAAATCATCAAGGTTAAGAATGTCAGAATTTGCCCAAAAAATCAGCAAGGCTAAGAATGTCAGAATTTGCCATAAATCATCAAGGTTAAGAATGTCAGAATTTGTCATAAATCATCAAGGTTAAGAATGTCAGAATTTGCCATAAATCATCATGGCTAAGAATGTCAGAATTTGCCATAAATCATCAAGGTTAAGAATGTCAGAATTTGCCATAAATCATCAAGGTTAAGAATGTCAGAATTTGCCATAAATCATCATGGCTAAGAATGTCAGAATTTGCCATAAATCATCAAGGTTAAGAATGTCAGAATTTGCCATAAATCATCAAGGTTAAGAATGTCAGAATTTGTCATAAATCATCAAGGTTAAGAATGTCAGAATTTGCCATAAATCATCAAGGTTAAGAATGTCAGAATTTGCCATAAATCATCAAGGTTAAGAATGTCAGAATTTGCCATAAATCATCAAGGTTAAGAATGTCAGAATTTGCCATAAATCATCAAGGTTAAGAATGTCAGAATTTGCCATAAATCATCAAGGTTAAGAATGTCAGAATTTGCCATAAATCATCAAGGTTAAGAATGTCAGAATTTGCCATAAATCATCAAGGTTAAGAATGTCAGAATTTGCCATAAATCATCAAGGTTAAGAATGTCAGAATTTGCCAAAAATCAGCAAGGCTAAGAATGTCAGAATTTGCCATAAATCATCAAGGTTAAGAATGTCAGAATTTGCCATAAATCATCAAGGTTAAGAATGTCAGAATTTGCCATAAATCATCAAGATTAAGAATGTCAGAATTTGCCAAAAAATCAGCAAGGCTAAGAATGTCAGAATTTGCCATAAATCATCAAGGTTAAGAATGTCAGAATTTGCCATAAATCATCAAGGTTAAGAATGTCAGAATTTGCCATAAATCATCAAGGTTAAGAATGTCAGAATTTGCCATAAATCATCAAGGTTAAGAATGTCAGAATTTGCCATAAATCATCAAGGTTAAGAATGTCAGAATTTGCCATAAATCATCAGGTTTGCCATTTATAATAAGAATGTCAGAATTTGCCATAAATCATCAAGGTTAAGAATGTCAGAATTTGCCATAAATCATCAAGGTTAAGAATGTCAGAATTTGCCATAAATCATCAAGGTTAAGAATGTCAGAATTTGCCAAAAATCAGCAAGGCTAAGAATGTCAGAATTTGCCATAAATCATCAAGGTTAAGAATGTCAGAATTTGCCATAAATCATCAAGGTTAAGAATGTCAGAATTTGCCATAAATCATCAAGGTTAAGAATGTCAGAATTTGCCATAAATCATCAAGGTTAAGAATGTCAGAATTTGCCATCAAATGTGAGGCTAGCATAGATTGACATATGAGAGGTGATATCCATCACCTACAACCAGCGAACTACGGGAACAGTTAGCATTCACACTCTTCGACATATACTGAGGGAGACTCAGCACCTATGGGTACGCCCAGAGTGTAATGATGTCGATTCTTTTCAACAATAACAATAATAATTACTACCCCATGACAAGCTACCACCATAGCAAGAGCACACGAATGCTTTAAATTTGGGCTTCCTTCATGACAACATGACCAGCTCTAGTTGTAGCATCATGCTCCATAAGGAATGAAAAAGGAAATGATGAGAATGATTTCCAAGGTCATTATGAACAACGTTCTACTGAACTTTTACATACTACAATTACAGGGAGCCGCGCTGGTGTAATGGTTACAACACTGTGCTGGCGATCGGGTGATCCAGGTTCAAGCCCGGGTGAGAACATTTGAAAAGGTGTCGTTGACCAGGATTTGGACTGGATTATTGGATTAATTCGAGCCCTGGCGAGGACATTTGAAGAATTGTCGTCGACCAGGGACTGGAATAACCTGAATGACTCCTGAGCCGGCCCAGCTCTAATGGGTACTCTCTGAGGACGGCGAGTATCTGCCTGAATAGCGAGAGGACACTTGTCAGCGTACAGGGAAAATAGGATACTCACGTAAAATTAGTCTCAGGTTATACATACTAACCTGAGATTTCGCCTCGAGTAATAGTGGGCGTACGTTAAAAAAAAAAAGGAATGAAAAAGGAAATGATGAGAATGATTTTCAAAGTCATTACGAACAACGTTCTACTGAACTTTTACATACTACAATTACTAACGCCATTTTTACTATTGCTCCTGAGAAGATGAACTAAATCAAAATCTTCAACTTAAATATCTAATCAGACCTTTTGTATGGCACTAATACTTCTCAAATAACTTCACAGGTTTGACACAGGTCTTAAAAACTGCAGCAGAGGTTCTAATGGTAGAGGAAAGCACCAAGAGACAAGTTGTTTTCTTCACAGATGCACCCGTCAGTGGTTGCAATGCTGAGGAGCAAGAATAAAGCAGACCTGGATGACCTAGAAGTAATGCTCCATAAACTATGTCAACGATTCAAAAGGGTTGTGATACAATGGATCGCATCTCAATGTAGTATGTCTGGCAATGAAGAGGACGACATATTGGCAAAAAAAAAAAAGGGGAGAGTGCTACCTTAATCTGATACAAGCATAACTTTCAAAGAGGCAAAGAGTTTTATCAGAACCAGATACAGAAACAAATGGGATGCAGAGCATCCAGGTCATACACAAAATGATACATACTTCCAGCTTAACAGATCAGAACTAGTGGTAATCTTCAGACTGTGCACGGGCCACAACAGATTGGGATACCATCCATTCAACAAGCTAGAGAAAGGAACTACCAATGAGTGTAACTGTGGCACAGATAAAATGACTGCTGAACATCTGCTTCAAAGATGCCCAACATATGAGGACCAGAGAAAAAACATATGACCGTCATCAGTACCATGCGTGGAAAATCTCTACAGAGATGCAAATAGCCTCAAGCTGACTACTGCTTTCTTTAAAAAACATTCAAGAAAACGTCTGAGAGTGTACGAAGAAGAAGCAGAAGATATCATTACCAGGAGGTTCTTTTTCTGGAATCCCCAGGGTAAGAGAAGTAGAGACAGACTGAATAACACAAGGAGAAGAGAACTGGAGACAGAAATGAAAAATGATGTGGAAGACATGGAAAGACCTTGACTTGATGACATGCAACACGAGGACTTGGTGACATGCAACATGAGGACTTGATGACATGCAACACGAGGACTTGATGACATGCAACACGAGGACTTGATGACATGCAACACAAGGACTTGATGACATGCAACACGAGGACTTGGTATGCATTTGTTGAAGGCTTATGTTCCTTGAGGAGCTGTAGGGTATAAATGAAAAGAATGGTGGGAGATAATTGTACCACAGTAGTAGCAGCAGACACATCCAGGAAAAAACGGATTGACTTAATAAGTTTAGCCAGCAGGTGGGCTTGAACATCAATTTAAAGAAGTCTGAGGTCATGACGCTCAATGTGAGCAACCCTGAGCCCATATCAGTAAGGAATCAGCAACTGGTACATACAGACACCTTCACATACCTAGGATGCATAGTAACACCAGACGGCGGGGCAGGCAAAGACATCAACATCAGAATGAATAAGGCAAGAACAGCCTTTTTTAGCCTAAACAACATCTGGAAGTCCTCTCAATACAGCACAAGCACAAAATTAAGATTATACCAGAGTTGCGTGCTTTCTGTGCTTCTCTATGGTGCGGAATGCTGGAGAGTCACAGAGAAGGAAATGTCAAAATTGTCCTCTTTTCACACAACATGCCTAAGAAAAATTCACCGCATCTTTTGGCCGAATACCATCACCAACCAAGATCTGCTTACTCGTAGCAAGCAAGAGGACATGCACACCATCATAGCTGGCAGACGCTGGAGCTGGGTTGGTCATGTCCTCAGAAGAGACCCCGATGCCATCACAAGAACAGCTATGTTTTGGACCCCTGAAGGAAAGCGAAAGAGAGGCCGACCAAAAACAACTTGGCGGAGGACTGTGGAGGCTGAGATGCAAAGAATGAGTTGGGGCACTGTACGAAGGATGGCCACCGACCGTGCAAAGTGGAATCAATTTGTTGTTGCCCTACAAGACGCCACTAGGCGTGATGGCCACTGACTGCTTTGATGGTCGGTGGTTAAGGATTGAAGAAGAAGAAGACAAAATTAAGACTATATCAGAGCTGTGTGCTTTCTGTGCTTCTCTATGGTGCGGAATGCTGGAGAGTTACAGAGAAGGAAATGTCAAAATTGCCCTCTTTTCACACAACATGCCTCAGAAAAATTCACCGAATCTTTTGGCTGAATACCATCACCAACCAAGATCTGCTTACTTGGAGCAAGCAAGAGGACATGCACATCATCATAGCTGGCAGACGCTGGAGCTGGGTTGGCCATGTCCTCAGAATAGACCCCGATACCATCACAAGAACAGCTATGCTTTGGACCCCTGAAGGAAAACGAAAGAGAGGCTGACCAAAAACAACCTGGTGGAGGACTGTGGAGGCTGAGATGCAAAGAATGAACCAGAGTTGGGGCACTGTACGAAGGATGGCCACCGACCGAGCAAAGTGGAATCAATTTGTTGTTGCCCTACAAGACGCCACTAGGCGTGATGGCCACTGACTGCTTTGACGGTTGGCGGCTAAGGATCAAAGAAGAAGAAGTAGCAGCAGAGGGTCCTCTCCCTGTATGGGATGCTTTAGATGACAACAGTGTCATGCATGACTGCACCAAAGAATCATAAATCCATATAGCCAATTCCAAAGTAGGAAAAAACAAAGACCATTGATACCCTCTGCTTTTCATGATGCCAGGTCTGGCGGCTTCAGATCTGTGGAACTAACACCAAGTCTTACAGTTGCTCAGAAATTAAAAAACAAACTCTACTGTCACTAAATCTAAAATTTCTTTTTACTACAGGTCGGTGACTTATTTTTATTCTACATGCTCAGGGACGGTTATGCTTCAGAAACCAGGATTTTTCTATTTCAGATGCCACCCAACTTGCAATCAAGAAGTAGCCCAACTCTTGATCTACAACATCTGCTGTTTATGATGATGAAGTTCTTTTATTTGTAATGTATGGACTCAATATATATTGCACATTATGATTTTTTCTCCTCGACTTTTATACTTCTGTTCTATCTCCGCATCCTAAACCTGGGCCTTAATCCTAATGCCAAACTGCTAACCATAACCCGGTTTCCAGCCTTCAGTATTCTTGTAAATATTAAGTGGCTACAAATCTCAGAACAAAGCCTGCTAACGCTAATTTTAACGGTAACTCTCACCCTGTTTTTGAGCATTTTAACAAAATATACTACTGGACAAAAGTTAAGGGCCACCATTCAGTTTAGACAAGGTTTATATAATTGATAGGCAAACTGTAAAGACAAGTGAAAATGTCATTAAAACTGAGCTCAGAGAAATGTGTACACATTTCTGTGTGCACTAGGTTAATTTTTTTTAAATGTTCAAAAACTGGGTCACTTTAACCCGCACGTGAAAATTGTCATTGTTGCTGCAAAAACTCGTGGTTTTTGCAACACGCCCCACTAGTTCAAAAGGTGAAAAAGTGAGTTGAATTTAGAATGCACGTGGAAAATGATCATCGGTAAAGAGTGTTCACCGTTGGTATGCAATAAATCAGTATGACAAGTGGTCGAAATGATCCCTGCATTAGCCATGCCACCAAGGAGAAGTCTCAGCACTGTAGACCGTGGTCGAGCCATGGCATGGATTCAGGATGGTCAATCTGTTCGTCATGTTGCAAGACGTTTAGCAGTGTCCCACTCTACCATTCAGAGACTTCTTGAGAGATTTCAAGCTACCAGACATTTGGAAAATCGACCCTGCTCACGAAGAATTATATAAACCTTGTCTAAACTGAATGGCGGCCCTTAACTTTTGTCCAGTTGTATAATTACTGACATACAACAGTGAACTAGAGTAGTTATGAATCATGAGTTGACCTACTTATCAACTGCAAGTCTGGCAACATCGCAGCATGCGTACAGTATTTGGTAAATAACATTGTTGAATTAAATTCTGTTGTTCAATTTATTTGTAAGTAAAGCATTCAATAAAACACATCAGGTACTAGCTTGGAAGAATAAAGCACATGGACAGGCAACATGAAGAAACTGACCTTCGCTCAAGGTTGGTTATTTTTGGACACATTTTCATTAATTTGTTTTATAAAAAAAAACTTAAGATTTTCAGTTTTTCAAATATCAGGATTTTGGATAAATGGTTGTGGACTTGTACTATCACTTTAACTGATACAGCTAATACTGTTACTAATATTATCTATAATGTCAGCGACTAAGAACTTCAGTCTCACTTGTCAGCAGCAGAGTCTGATTAGCAGAAGCTGCAGCCTCCATAAGTTTGGCTACTTGGTCACGAAGTTGTCTGTCCCTGTCTTCAGGGGTTGACACAACAAAAATCAAGGACTGAATATGTATCCAGGATGTGTTCCCTTGGTACACCATTGCCTGAAAGCACAATATGCTACACAATGAAACAAAATTCACCTGAATGCTATGTGAAAGTAAACGGGGACAATTTAGAAACAAATCTGTACAAAAACATGAGCACGCTAATATACAAGCAATAATTTTTTTAAAATTAATGAAAATATGTACTTGGTAGGTACTCGTAAGAAAAATAAGGGGGGGAGGGGACACTAGACAACAGAAAGGTGAGAGAAGTGATAGGCACTCCAGGAATGTGAACCAGGGACCATCCAAACATCATCATCACCTCACTGTGGCAGGGAACTGTGGCAGAACAAAAGACCCAGCTTTGACTTTGACTTTTCTGATCCCTTAGATTACGAGTTTTCACTCTCTTTTGGTGATGGGTGAGTTTGGTGGTAGTAATTGCTTCTGCAGATCTGCTAGTGCCAGGAATTTCAGGAGGAGGTTTTCTGCTGTTTCTTCCTCCTGTTGGCTGCAGCATTGCTGTATGGAAAGACCCAGCTAAGCACTCCAATAAAAGTGTATCACTTGGGGTAGTTGTTCTTACGACACTACACAAAAATATGGAATACAGGACTCTTCTAGAAACCTTTAATAATTTGTTCTACGTTAATTAGCTCTTTCAATAATCTTCAATGGTTAATGTACTCAATAACTCTTACAGTAATCTTTATTCATCAGCCATCCAGTAACCTATAATAGTTTATCATAAGCTCATTAACACTGTCAATAATATTTTGTGGTTTCTTCTCTGTTCACCAACTCTTCCAGTCATGTTTAGTGGATTGTCTGTGTTCATTTAACTCTTTCTGTAACATTTAGCTGTTTTGATGTGTGATCATTAATTTTTCTAGTAACCGTTAGCAGTTGTGTTGTGTTCTATAACACTTCCAGTATTTTTCAGTAGTTTGTTCTATGTTCATATTATATACGATTTACACAGACACCAAAAACTTACCAAAGTCTCCTTTGTTAACTGGTCAAACTGTTGACGTAAGGTTGTCAGGGCAACTGATGTGGTGTTGGTAACCTGTACAACATCTGTTAGCGCAATCAGGGAGTTGAGAGTAATGGACAGTGTCTGTTCTGTTTGAGAGTGAGCATGTCTACTTCACTGGACATTATTTCTTGTTTGGCCTGGGTCTAAAAGAAGAAAACAGTGAAGTAAAAGTTTGTTAACAGAAGACACAGAAATGTATAGGATTTCCTAGCTAACTAACAGAACAGGCTACAGAATATACACGCCACTTGCAAACAGCAAATGCAGTGACACAACAGAGGTCTCACTGCTTAACTAATAGCATGAGCAGTATCTTAGAGGTCTCACTGGATAACTAATAGTATATGCAGTGCTGCAGAGGTCTTACTGGACAATTAAGAGTACAGGCATTGTCACAGAGATCTCACTGGATAATTAACAGTGGTGGAAGTGGCATAAAAAATAAAAGCATTACTGGATAACTAACAGTGCAGGCAGTGATATGGAGGACTCACTGGATAACTAACAGTGCAGGCAGTGATATGGAGGACTCACTGGATAACTAACTGTGCAGGCAGTGATATGGAGGACTCACTGGATAACTCAACAGTCAGGATAACTAAAAGTGCAGGCAGTGATATGGAGGACTCACAGTGCAGGCAGTGATATGGGGACTCACCAGTGCATAGACACAGTGATTCACTGGGGGATAACTAACAGTGCAGACAGTTATATGGAGGACTCACTGGATAACTAACAGTGCAGGTAGTGACATGGAGGACTCACTGGATAACTAACAGTGCAGACAGTAACACAAAGGACTCACTGGATAACTAACAGTGCAGACAGTAACATGAAGGACTCACTGGATAACTAACAGTACAGTCAGTGACACTTAGGATTCCGTGGTTAACTAACAGTACAGAAATAAGGCATAAAAGATAAAAACCTTACTAGATAAATAACAGGACAAGCAGTGACACAGAGGTCTCACTGGATAACTAACATTGCAGGCACTTTCACAGAGGTCTCACTGGATCACCAACAGTACAGTCAGTGACAAGGAGGATTCACTGGATAACTAATATTACATCTAGTGATATAGAGGCCTTACTGGATAACTTACAGCAAAAACAGTGAGTGTCACAGAGGTCTTACTGAATAATTAACAGTTAAGGCAGTGTTACTGAGGTCTCACTGGGTAACTAACATTGCAAGCACTTTCACAGAAGTGTCTCCGAATCACCAACAGTACAGTCAGTGACACAGAAGTTGTACTGGATAACTAATATTACATCTAGTGATATAGAGGCCTTACTGGATAACTTACAGCCTAGACAGTGTCACAGAGGTCTTAATGAATAATTAACAGTTAAGGCAGTGTTACTGAGGTCTCACTGGATAACTAACAGCACAGTCAGTGGCACAGTGTTTCAGCTGGATAACTAACTGTACAGTCACTGTCACAGAGGTCTTACTAGCTAACTAGCAAAAGTAACAAAGTGAAGAAAAGGTCTGATTTACTAACAAACACAATTAGCAATTAAAAATGCGTCTAATTATTTCAAAGAAAAATTGGCCAAAAGCACATAATGTTGTCAAAATATCTGAAGCTACTAGTAATGTCATTTACGTTACAGTTAATACTATAACCCCCACCAAAATTAACGGTCATTAAAAACAACAGCTAGAGCTGACTGAAGTAAATATGGAAATTCTTCAGCCAATGCCAGCACCACTTTCATCATCAACACAACATCAGTAAAAACTAACAAACAACAGTTTAGCACTACCATCGGATCACATGCACATGCTAACAACAAGACATCAATCTGCACCTCAGTAGCATCTGAGAATAATTAATCACAATAAAAACAGCCTAAACAGCTAATATCATGTTCAAAAGTAGCCTAAAGTGCCCAAGATAGCCCTAGTTGCCAAAGTGCATTCAAAAATAGCCAAATTCACAAAAAAATGGTCAGAAATCAGCCAAATTGTGATTGAAAAGTTAGCCTGAAGAAAACTTGTGATTTTCAGAATATTTCAGTTTTCAAGTGTTTGGAAAAAAGGTAATGGTAGTCCCATAGCAGATACTGGTGTAGATGAATGAAGTGTTAGAGACTTCACCACACTAGGTCCAGCATCAAGAGATGGGGTGACCAGTTCCCTTCCTCACTACCTTTTCCTTCCCTAACTCAAAGTCAGGTACCCATTTACAGCTGGGTAGACAGGAGCGTGTCGGTACCATGATTCCAACCCGGCACCTTTGCCGCAAGAGACGACACTCTAACCACTCTGTCAGTCGGTACGCTGTATAGACCTGTATTCCATTAGTTGTTTTTCTCTTATTGGTTCTTTCATGCTGCACACTCTCTGGCATTTGTTAAGGTGTTTCATAATGTCTGTAGTGTAATATGGTGTACACACTTACTGTCCTTTATCTTGAAAGGCTGGGTCAGAGTGGCTAAGAGGTATGGCATCCCGCCTCAAATTTTAGAGGTACTGGGTTCAAATCCAGTAGAGGGAATATAATTTATGGAAATTATGTTTCAGAACCAGTGGTCCTAATGATGTCATACTCCCCCCTGGACTCCTGGGTAGTGAGAACGGATGCCTTGCCTTCTCGGATAAGAGCGAAATAATAGGAGGTCCCATGTGCAAGTTGCACACCACGTTAAAAATTCCATGGCAGTTGGAAATCGTAAAAGAGTAGGCCTATCTGGAAGGTCACTGCCCTGGTAAAATTTTAAAATTAGGAAACCTACCGACCATAAAAATATTAAAGAATGCATGATTTCTATATACAGACATTGGGATTCTCGCCAGTGCTACGGAGTTCGTGCTCTGTGCTGAGATCCTCTTGTGTGATCTAAGGGAGGAGATCGGAGCACTGATGGAGTTGTCCGTGTGCAATGGAGATGGTCCTTAAAACCAAACTGTCCTTTAATATATATCTCTTTACACAACAGTGTTTGAGGTACTTGTAGACTTTTGGGTCACTGTATACCTTTTTACATGTTGCAGTTTCAATTAGCACGAGAATGTTTAACTGACAAGGTAATGCAATGTTAGTCAATTCTATTTTAGACTCCAGTGTAAGAAAACACAGGGAGATCTAAATACACACTGAGATGGGTATTATAGACAGACAAGAAGGGATACATATTTTTTTAAAAAAGACAAAGTACCCCATTCAACCCTTGATGGGTTATAATTAGGATATACAATGCAGTAAAATTCAAGATAATAAAATCTGGTTTCCAAATATCTAAATATAGTATCTTCTCCCACCTCCACTCAGTCCAAGTATAGTAAATCAAAACTGTAAAATTACGTGAATGTATGTGTTTGTGCCCTCCACTTTGCAACAACAACAAAATTTAAAAAAAACACAAAAGATGATGATAAAAGAAAACAATACTCTCATAACTGCCCTGTTGTGAGCAAATGAAAGCTGGGAGAGAAGCCAGCGGGTGTCCAGGATGACACCCCGATCCACCAATTATCTGCCATCATCAATACGAGCACCCATTCAGAAAGGGATAATGAAGACATGGAAAGAGCTTCTATAAATATAGTACGGACAGGAAGGCTTGTTGTAAATTTGTTAAGACCTATACCTCACAGGGAGCTGAAGGACAAGAATAAATGAATGTGCAAATTTTGGCTACTAGTAAACTGTCTTTGCTAATGTCTATAAGGACGCTGCACAAACTGGAACATACAAATCCCAGCAAAACAAGAAGTAGTTCCAAACAGGTTAGGAAACTGGGATAAATGATTTTAAAAAAAAAAGGTAGTCCCTTAGCAGGTGTTGATGTAGTGTTAGAGCAGAGTTTCTTAACCTGTAGTCCATGGACCCTTTGTGGAGGGGGGGTCCATGAGCGGAAATCTAGGGTGTCCATGTAAATAACTTAAAAACTTGAATTGTATTTTCCCAAAAAAATTGTTACTCGTAAAATTTTCATATATTTCTGCATTTAAATAAAAATATATCCTGTTTTACAAATTGTATCTCATATGACTATATGTAAAACTTAATGATTTTTCTGTGTAATAAAATGTATTATCTGGTATGCAAAAGTTTTAATTGTGCATTTTATGTACATTTTATCTAAGAAGGGTCTGTAGCCTTTAGCGGACATTCAAAGGGGTCAGTACCTTTCAGCAGGGACATATCAAATCAGTCCATAGCTTTCAGCAGACAATTAAAGTGGTCAGTACTTTTCAGCAGACAATCAAATCAGTCCATAGCTTTCCAGCAGACAATCAAAGGGGTCAGTACCTTTCAGCAGACATTCAAATCAGTCCATAGCTTTCAGCAGACAATTAAAGTGATCTGTAGCTTTCAGCAGACAATCAAAGAGATCCATGGCACAAGAAAGGTTAAGAACCCCTGCATTAGAGCCTTCACTATTCTAAGTCTGTGTTTTATGAGGTTATTAGTGGGTGATGGATTCCCATTCTCACTGCATTTGCCTTCCCCTAATCCACAAGCAAAATCAGATATCCATTTACAGCCAGGCAGACTGGAGCACTCACGCTATCAGGTTTCAAACCTGGTCATTTTGCCCTGAGAAGTAAGGTGCTCTTATCCACACTACCAATCAATGCTCAGATAAATGATAACACATGCTAAAACAACTGTTGTGTTCTTAAACTCACAGTCTTACATTTCAGCATTCATTATTATTACTCACCACCCAAAACTTTACATTTCAGTTCATTCATCACAATGACTAGTTTTTTTGTAATTAAGGAATAGTTTTAAAACCACAACAGTAAGGTAAAAAAGGTAAAGGATCCCGTTACACGCCCATTGAGGCATATTGGGAATATGGTGTTAGGCCCATATTTTCTTGACCATACGACACACTAGGGGTGATGTGGTCAGCAACACGCCGGCTGCCTTTAACCTTTTCAGAGTTTACACGACAGTACCACCAGTATAATCTTTTGTCAGCAACATTGGCATCTAACAAAAAAGCATGCAGAATGCGATTCCTAATTACCTGATAAAACTGTGCCTGCAGCTCCGTAAGCTGACTAGCCACACCTTCAAAGTTCTTGATAGACTCAGCCGTCTTGTTGTTTTCTCTTCGATGACTGTCAGGTTAATGCCCACCTGTTCAGCTGTTTGGAAATCCTGCAGGAGTATAGCATACATAACATCCTGATTAGAGGTTGAAATACCAGCATTCGCAACACCAGTTTACTACAACCAGCTCATGAAATGTGATCATTATTAGCCCCTTTAGTTCTTCACTCATAGTTATTGTTGAAGAGAATCGACAGCATTACACTCTGGGCAAACCCAATATGTGCTCAGTCTCCCTCAGTATAACGTTGAAGAGTGTGAATGCTAACTGTTCTTTTAGCTCGATGGTTATAAACACAACGGATGCAACCTCTAATACATCCATCTCTGCTAGCCTGACATCTGATGCCAAATTCCAACAGTCTTAACCTTGATGATTCATTTATTGCAGTGTCATTCTCTAACAAGTGATCATTAATCGTTCTCAGTATCTCTCTCTTATCCATATCCAGTGTCCTCACTGTTGCTGCTCTTGATGCTAGTCTGTCAGCTCTCTCATTACCCCGTACCCCTGCATGACCATGGACAGTAGATCCACACCAAGCTCCTGCAGATTCGATGCTTCTGTGGGGGTTTTCGATTCATGCCGAAGCCAACCATTTTGAACCTTTCGAAGCATGGACTGAGAGTCTGACACAATGACTGCCTTTTGTTACTGAAGTAGTTCCTGTTAGCCACCCTGGGTCAACTCATAGTTATCATAGATTATCATACATTTGGCCAGTCAGATCACTTCAGTCAGTCATAAAAAAACATCACTAAATTAGCAGTGAAGCAGAAATGGAAGATGTTAATGATGATGATGTTGAGATATTCCTTGCAGTCTTCATGGTGAAAGTCTTAGCAATGAAACTCTTAACTTCAAGGAATTCACAAAGCAACGTATCCAGATGTGAATCTGAAAAGCCCCCTCAGCAAGTGACACCACAACGATCCTTGCACATCAATGGTACCACTTCATCCTGACTGGGGAGCGAAGTAACTATGGCAAAGCAAGGTGTTCTTGACTCGAACTTCCTGCTAGTGAGAACGGCTTCATGATAGAAAACTTAAGAAAAGACAGTCCACTCTTTGACATCTACTTCAAGAAGGAGGCAAAAAGTTTGAGAAGACTCAAAGCCCTGGTCCCCTCATCTAAGGTATAATCAAACAGTCTTGCTATGTAATGTGTTGCCAATTTTAACTGACATAATGACCTTACCCTATGATACATTGTGTGACTAAAGGTTCGTTATTGTACTATTATTGTATGGTATTATACCCATGAATTCCCCTTACATTATCATCCGTCATCATCATTTTCCTTTGAGCCCCTTATGGAGCAGGTATAACATCCACGGTAGCTGGTCTCTCTTGCAGGAAGACTGCACCAAGCATTTCACCTTGCTCTTTTCAGTGGTAGTATTCTGTAACAATTTGTGTTTCACATAGTGAGGTATACCAGCCCGATGCGCCAATCTCAGATCAGTTGCCTGTACGACATGTCTGAGGGTTCAATAGTCCTATTGTTTTTTTATCTCTTCAGAGACCCCTAAGAACTACACGGTTGCCTGTATACATAATGTTTACCATACATCTACTTACTTACTTATTCATTTCCTCTTCTACTGAGGTGTAGAGGTTTGTAAGAGAGAGCGCCCATACTATTCTATCGGCTGGTCTTCCTCCTGGCTTGGTTCCACTCTAGTCCTCGGTCCTTCAAAGACTGTCTAATATATGTCCTCTCAGCAGACTTTGGGTTGTTCCTGGAGGTCTGGATCCCCTGGACTCTTAGTTTCCCCATGCTTGTCATGGTAGCCGATCTTCTCCCCATTCTGCAGACATGGCCAAACCATCTCAGTTGGGAACTCGTTCTACTTGGGGTCTGCAGGGATTGGGTTTTTAGGCCTTGATGTAATCGTCTGGTTGCGGACAATGTCTCTTCTTGTTACTTCAACCACCTTCCTCAGATACCTCATTTCTGAGGTTTGGATCTGGCTTTTGTGGGTTGTAGTCATTGCCCATGACTCGCATCCATACATCCCAGAAGTTTTTAAATAATAACATTATCAGGAACGCATTCCCATTTATGTTAATGTCACAATGACCCTCATAAAGTGATGTTGTGCTTGGGCATGCCTCTATTCTGACAACGTAATACTATGTGGTAACAGGGTTTTAGTGTACTGAAGCAGTACAACCAACACTAACAACGAATAAACGATGATCAATAACACCAATAGCCCTGCCATCAGATCACCATCAATACAGCAGCATCACTACACTTTCAGGAACATGTTATTCTCTCACAATTGCCTCTCCCTCTCACATTCTCTCTCTATTTAAACCTTGACTTCCTATCACAAGGAGGTGGACACTCAGTGACAGTGGATTAAAGTCAAGTCAAAAACCTGACTTCCTTCACCAAGAGCTGACACTCAGTGACAGTGGATCAAAGTCAAGTCCAAGTCAAACCTGACTTACATCACCGTGGAGGATTAAAGTCACATGTCAAGGGTCAAAACCTGACTTCTGTCACCAAGAGCTGGACACTCAGTGACAGTGGATTAAAGTCAAGTCAAAACCTGACTTCCTTGACCCAAGAGCTGACACTCAGTGACAGTGGATAAAGTCAAGTCAAACCTGACTTCCTTCACCCAAGAGCTGACACTCAGTGACAGTGGATTAAAGTCAAGTCAAAACTGACTTCCTTCACCAAGAGCTGACACCAGTGACAGTGGTTCAAAGTCAAGTCAAGTCAAACCTGATATTACTTCACAGTGGATTAAAAGTCAAGTCACATCAAAACCTGACTTCCTTCCACCAAGAGTTGACACTCAGTGACAGTGGATCAAAGTCAAGTCAAAACCTGACTTCCAATCATCCAAGAGCTGACACTCAGTGACAGTGGATCAAAGTGAAGTCAAGGTCAAAACCTGACTTACTTCACAGTGGATCAAAGGGTCAAGTCAAAAACTGACTTCCATCACCAAGAGTTGACACTCAGTGACAGTGGATCAAAGGTCAAAGTCAAGTCAAACCTGACTTACTTCACAGTGGATTAAAGTCAAGTCACGTCAAAACCTGACTTCTTCAACCAAGAGCTGACACTCAGTGACAGTTGGATTCATAAGTAAAGTCAAAACATGACTTCCATCACCAAGAGCTGACACTCAGTGATCAAGTGGATCAAAGTGAAGTCAAGTCAAAAACCTGGACTTACTTCACAGTGGATCAAAGTCAAGGTCAAAAAAACTGACTTCCATCACCAAGCGCTGGACACTCCAGTGACAGTGTGGATCAAAGTCAAACAAGTCAAGTCAAGACCTTACGTACTTCACAGTGGATCTGAAAGTCTAAGTCCTAAAACCTGACTTTCCATCACCAAGAGACTGACAACGCAGTGACAGTGGATCAAAGTCAAGTCTCAACCTGACTTACTTCACAGTGGATCAAAGTCAAGTCAAGTCAAACCATGACTTGCCCACTCATCATCACGCTTATTCCCTTTGGCTTCCAATGAAGAATGAATCCACCATTACAACTAGGGTCCCTTGCAGGAGGCATTTACACCAAAATATTCATGGTGGTGTCTGTATACAATGTATGTGACATGATGTGGTCTGCACAGCTGGCCTGGATATGTCTTATTAGGTCACTTCCGAACAACATGGCGACAGGAACCACACGTCCTGTTCTTTATTGTCTTTTCATAATGATGAATCAGAGTCGACGTCATTGCACTCTGGGCCAAACCCCATAGGTGCTCTGGCTCTCGCTCAGCCAAATTTTCGAAGTGTATGAATGCTAATTGTTTCCTGTTGACGCACTGGTGTTGTAAACACGGCGGTTGCGTCCTCTCATTCGTCCATCCCTGCTTGGTCTTACGTTTGAATGCCGTATTCCCAGCAGTCCTGAGTAGCCTTGATGATATCTTCGATTGCTGTGTCATTTCTATAATAGACGAACAATAAATTACCCTCAGTAGTTCTTCCTTATCCGTGGGCCAATGCAACCTTTTAATGGAGTGCTCTTGAAGCTAGTCACTGTCTGCTCTCTCATTGGCACGTTCCATGGCACATGACCAGGACAGTAGATCCCATATCAGTTCTTGTTCTTTTCATAGGAAACGTAGGGAAACACAAGGGGACTCCACTCACCATATGCACCTCCATAGTGTCATGCAACATTTTATTCATTCAGCCAGATTCTGTCCAAATCGCCTCTACTGAATGCCCAAATCAACACAGCATTCACCACTCAGGTCACAGTTGGTAAGCGCCTAGAAAAGACCATGAATACAAAAATATGTTACTACAACTAGCTACAGCAGTAGAAGAAAAAAACCTTCGTGAAACTG
>JAMPIV010003112.1:0-83531 GCA_024509875.1 Oreohelix idahoensis | reverse complement strand
CCCCCCCTTCTGCCACGCCCCCCCCCCCCCCCCCACCCCCCCCCCACCTTCCCACAATCGTGAGCTGGCCTGAATTCATCCTTTTAAGAATCCTAAAGCTTGAATCTTGGAGTGTTTTCCTTTTTTCCTTTTTTTTTTTCTTTTTTGCCCGCCACCATTTTCTACATGTGATGAGAACGTAACGGAGCATTCATATTATTAGCTCAGGAAGGCAGGTCAAACTGAAATCAATACAAGTTAGGTTGTTTAGGAAAATCATCATTCAAGAGAGCTTTTCTTGGGAACATTTGGGGAGGGGTTAGGATAAGTTCTGTTTGAGGGTGGTCTCTCCCTCTGGTCTCTAATTTTGTCTTGTACGTCACCACGGGGCTTCTTTCCTTTACTGTTCGAACCTAGGGTCCTCCCTACTAATGTTCACACGTTAAAAATCCCATTACAATGATTCAGTGTACTAAACTAGAAATGGCGGAAAGGGAAAATGGTACAGTACTTAAAAAATGTCAAGGAGGTTAAAAAGGACTCGAAACACACTCTCCAACGGGGTGGCACTTGCCGAATGATCAGAACTTACATCATGATGTTAATTGCTCTAGTATATACCTTTTCCAAGCATCGATATGACTGGCAAAGGTTGGGTGGGGGTGTGGGGTGGGGGGATGAAACTTATACCATATAGGACCGAGAGATAATGGGTGAGAACCGTTAAAACCAGCAAACGAAAGGCATGACAATGATCAGACAATAAAGATTCAATACAATCACACAGGAGGATAATGAAGTAAATTAAAGTTGTGTCTGGTAAAAACCAGAGAGTTCAAAGGAAAATAACGTCGCAGGGTCTTTCCTAAATTTGGTGGCATTTTCATTAGTTGTCGGACTTGACACAATTCGTGAAATGTTTCTGTCAAGTATTGTAAAAAGTTTAAGACAAGAAACATCTTCTATTTTTTGGACAACTCGAATTCGAGGAACAAATCGAGAGGAAATGCCAGAGTATAACAATGGAAAGAAGGAGGGAAACGAACGAACTAACAGAACGAAACGAAAAACGAAACTTTATTTTCAAAGGTTGAAGGAATTGGGCAACGCAGGCCCGTCTGACATTTCTACCCTTCCTTTTCTTCACCTTTCATACTGAATTCCATTTATTCTCACAAGCAATTTTTACATATCCATATTTCAAGGAATTCAACGTTGTGTAAGTAAATAAAAACTAAAAATACAATAAGCACCACTCTTATTAAACATTGACTACGTTATTGACATTAAAATATGTTGAAAAGTACAAACAATCGTCATTAGAACCTACTGTTTATATTTATAGAAAAGCTCACCACCGATTAGCGGGGCATTGTAATCAGAACTCATAAAAGTATTAGGAAAAAGTCTTCCTACGGAGTGTATATGAATAGGGAACTGAGGTTTGTTTCTTGGGTTATGTGGAGGGACATGATGGGAGTGCGGTATGAGGTGGGGTAGAAACTAAGAGGAGGGAGATAAGAAGAGAGCGAAAACAAAATTATCGAAATATAAAAGTTAAGGAAAAGCACAGAACACAGTGTGAGTTGTGTACATTGAGGCAGATAAAAATAAATTGTGTGTGGAAAGGATAAAGTAAAGAAATTGAGAAACAAAGTTACAGGGTCGTTTTTTGAGGAAAATACTGGAAAGGAGAAATATCGGAATTATTAGAATAACGGAATGAAATATAAGGAAGCGATGGTCTTTGAGGATGAAATGTACAATAATTTGTTAAATCAGAGGTGTGCACAAAACAGGTATTGTAGTCTGCCATACCCTGGGACTATTATTACCTTCCGGGAGTTTAATTCTAATACTGCCCACATGCCCTATAAAACAACGGGTTGCCAAGTCACTCATATGTTCTACGAGTCCCTCACACCTGAAACGTATCCGACTAAAGTGAAGGACCAATACTCGGACAGAGAAAATGGAGTTTAGTATGGACACAGTTGCTCACACAACGTCAGATCTCATTCACTGAACTTGACAGTACACACATGGAGTTGCATCGCTCTGTCACCGGGGCGTTGGGTAAACATGAAAGTTATTTGGACGTTTTGGGTCTGCTCACAGGTTCTTGCTCTCAGCTCGTGAGAAGTCTTTCCATTTTAGTCAGATATTAATTAATTAACGTATTAGATAATATGCATACTCTAAAAATCACACAGACACACACAACAGACATCAATTTTGCAAAGCTAACAAGCGAATATAAAAAACTTATTAAATTTATGTACAAGTGCGGGTCAGTGATACAAGCAAACGTTTGTGACTGCCATTCTGTTCTCTCTCACCTCGCGACTTCAACGCCTAGCCAAGTAAAGCATTCCTGATAATACATTTTCAGTTCACCGGTCCTGACCGACTCCTCTTAGGAGGGGCAACATTATCAAAGCTCCCTGGGGCAATGGTAAATGTGACGAGACTTCAGATTTATGTCCACACCGGGAGAGAGAAGATGGACGCGTCAAGAGTTCAACAAAGTGCTCGAGAGTTGGAAAAGATCACACAGGATGACAGAAATGAAAAAAAAACAAGATAATTAAAAGAAAAAAGATTTGGGTTTCAGTCATAGATGTACAGTAGTTCAATAAAGTTGCAAAGCATATGGGGGTATGTCTGGGTGTGTGCTGGCTGGCTGGCTGGAGAAGTGGTAAGGTGAATAGTGAAGAATACACAGCTTTGATATTGGTACAAAATGAATGCTATACAGGCAGCGGTTACATGGAGTAAAAAAGGTATAGGTAAAGGATCCCGTTACACGCCCATTGAGGCATATTGGGAATATGGTGTTAGGCCAATATTTTCTTGACCATCGGCACACTAGAAGTGATGTGGTCAGCATCACGCCGGCCGCCTTCTCCTTCCCAGATTTGATCTGGTACCCAATTCATGAGGCTGGGTCGACCCCAGAGCCTTTTGCGGTCTAAAAAATCCCACCTCGAGCCCACCGAGCTAACAAGCCAGTGTTACTTGGATTAGGAGATACTAATTAACCATGAACTCATGGTGGAGCATATGCGTTCCACAAGTTCACATCAAGCCTTTGTATCATGTGCCATTCGTCCAATGTCTTTTCACGTCTTATCCACCCCTAGTAAGTCTTACTCCAAGTCCTCTCTCCGTGAGTTTCGTTCCTCTATTTCTCATGCTCTGGGATAGCCGCAACAACTGCCGTTTGATGCTATAAACTAGTTTCCTCAGTGTATGTCCTATCCAAGGCCAATATATTTGTCTGTCATCTTGTTTAAATGTATTTGTCTAAATCTGTCAATCAGCTCCACCCTGGCCATCTTGTCATGCCATTCCAGCCCCTCTATTCAAGAGCTCAGCAACAAGTCGATCGTTACCTACCGGTAGACTACAGGGGATGATGTGGTAGATGTCTAGGCGTTGGAAGGAAAAGTAAGAATTATTAAGTCTGGGAAATTTGGGACCAGTTCTCTCTCACCAGCATTTAACGGCGCAGTATCCCAGTTTACATTTTCCTCGTTCCCAGTGACCTAGCGTACTAACATTCACTTTAGTCATGAAGTACGCTAGACAGGAACGCTATCTTTTGATTGAAGTCAAGTCAACAGTGGGTAAACTGTCATTTAGTTTGATTTATCCGCCGCTCTGTTGATGGAACTGTAGGAAGCAGACGCCTGGTAGTGATCAAACTTACATACAAGCTGACATTACTGCTAACTCCAAACACTGTGAATCCTGAAGAGAGGCATGATTTTATCAAGCAAATCTTTAGACAACTCAGCTGTTCTAAAGTAGATCACAACAGCTCCTGGGTCACCTGCCACTGCACTATTTTATGCAAGCACATATGTATAAGTATGTTACCTCGTGGTTAAAATGTCCCCCCCCCCCCCCCCCCCCATGTTTCAGAGACGTATAGTAGTCCTCATGTGATATTTGAGTTGAACATTCTCGTTTTTGTGTTGGACTTGATTTCCATAGACCTATTTTCCAAATGCAATGAATGCTCTTCATGCCGTTCGTGTTCATATTTTCATATCACTGCCCAGGCTGCTACATGAGTCGCCATGCTGTAGCGACAATTTTCTAAGAGCGATCCTCACATTCCATTTACCTCGTTTTTTTCTTAGAATCTAAATGTCCGAGCATTCCAGGTGCCCAAATCTGGAGTTGTTCTTATAAAACAAACAAAAAAAAAAAAAAACAAAAAAAAAAAACATTATCAGTCAGTTGTCCAAACTTCATTTTTCTTCTATGTTGTGTCATTAGCTTCCTTTATAGAGGGCGTTTTTGTTTCTGTCTTGGCTGGCTTGAGCTGAATTTTCTGAATTACTTGCTTACGGTTCCGTACAGTTCCCGGGGATTCTTATGACACAAAGAAAGAACAGGCCTACTACTACCTCAAGTGTGTCGTAGAAGGCCACTAGTATGAGGCTCTGCATGGGGCTCCCAGTCATAATGTAATACAAATAGCTACATAAACCTATGCTGCAAGAGCATATGACAGATTTGTGCACATTTCCTGCAATGGGGAGGGGGCTGCAGTTGTGGTTGTGAAAGAGGATATTATGAAAATAGACTTCATATTATCTACATTTTTCTTTCACCTTGCTTCCTTACGCACGGTTTGTTAACGTAAAGCCCTCCTACACTCAGATATCTGTCTCTTTCTTAATTTAGCACGCCTATTTTAATTTCCATTCCCTATTGTTTTAGGAATGTTTACCAACAGACCTATTTGCTAAACCCCTGGTTGTTCGATGTTTGTTACATTCTTATTTTTGCCACGCCTTATTTTTGCTTTCTCTACTGTCGTACAGGTAGACGGAACGCGTAGAGAGGGGACGCGGTGGTAGATTTGTAGAAAACAAGGGCGACTATTTCAAAAAGTCGTCCCTGTCTATTAGTGCACGTTCTCAGGGGAAGATAAGCTAATGTAGTTAGACGTAGTTTTCGGTAGACATTGGTCAGGGGGACTTAATCTGAAAACCAAGGGCAGATAATCACAGTTACTCCCCCTACCTCCGTTTGTTCGGAACGTAATTAAACACGGTGAGAATCGCCAGATCAAAGGACGGGTTTCGCTCGATTGCAAGAGTCTGCGAGCGGTAAAAGTGTGATTTTTTTCCTCTGATTCAGAATTGAGCGAAGTAAAGCCCGAAATCTGAGCGAAGGCGTCAGAATTAGCAAGTGCTAGTGAATTTCTTCCAATTTAATATATATATTTCTCTGCCTTTAAACTCAATTTATCCAGTACCGAAAAATTTCAAAGAACATGTAGCTTCGAATTCTAAGATCCCTTATAACAGTGGAATTACTTAGTTTTTCTATTGGAGATCGTTTGATTCTGTGTTTGTGGTAAATACTATACTAGAAGTTTGAGTGATTAATTGTTAAGTCCGTATTTTATTTCACTAAGATTTTTCTGTGTAGAGTGATTTAATGGTTAAGTCCGTCATTTTATTCCACTAGGATTTTTGTGCTTATTGGCTAGCGAATTAAAATGAGTTATAGCTAACTTGTTCCGGCTGTAGCGTCGATTTAATTAATTGCTATTTAACCAGTAAGGGATATTTTAATCAACTAGTAAATGCACTGTTCATTATGAGTATTGACGAAATATATATTTATTTCTAATTCATGATGATTAATTTTGTATATGACTTGAATTTACTTCATGGGAGTTTCTAAACGATCATATAAGCTCTAGGCTTGTAGTTTCAATTAAAGTTTAATAACCGAAGTGGATAAATATATTATATTTTACGCAGGTTTAGAATAGGATTGAGAATATTATGTGGTGGTTAAGTATTTTGTATATTTTTTCTTCCTATACACAGTACTGGGTCAAATCCAAAACCCTACCAGCGGCTTCCATATAAATCTGAGAATAACCATATAAAGAACATTTTTTACTTAGTATCTGGGTCTTCAAGGTAAACCTGTCTGGATTTGTGTTTACACCCAGAAAGAGACAGAGTACCAACCCAAAGAACATTAAGAGTGACTTTGTAACTGGGCCTATAGATCCAGATTTCTTTTTCCCAATTTCATTTACATTCAGCCCGTTGTGGCGACATAACCAACATTAACATTTCCCGACGTTTGACCATTTGTGGTGTGACAAGGAATTTTTATACTGAGAGAAGTTACCGACCTGCCATTCCTATGTACTGGAAATCTCAAGCTACTGGCACTGTGAGCACTGTAAAATTTCTTACCTGGACTAATTAATGTGACATAAACAGAAATCCTAAATAAAAGTAACAACGTGAACGTTCCCCGGATAAGTGGATTTAATCTGCCTTTGAGGAACTGGGGTTTTCTTTGCCAAAATAACACTGGATTTGCTGTGTGCGTGTGTCCTAAAGATTGTTCCAGAAGTTGCAAATCAAGTATTAGGTAAGAACGAATGAACGTGGCCACGGTTGTATGGAAAGAAAGAAAGCAGGAATGAGGAACTCTTTTATTTTATAATCCATGTACTCACTTTGTATATTTCTTACTGTGTTTTGCTAATACTGTTCAATTTTTTTTCTCAGAAATAGAATAACGTAAATACTCTGTTCTTTACAGTATAGTCAAAAGTCTATACCATAGTGCTAATCTTTTGACCTTTTGGGGGTTAATTAAGTTCTCTTTGTGGGATCTTGTATCAACAGGGGGAGATAGTACTTATGGGTCTATTTCTGTATTAATTCTGTACCCCTATGATTTTTCTTTATATTCGATATATGATAATATATATGTTGTGAAGTTTTTTTCTTTATGGTAAATAAAATTTACATAAACAGTATTTTCTGTGTTGGTCAGCTCGTCCCAACATCCACATTCCATTAGTATAGTTTTCACGTTTGTGCGTCTAACTGTCGTCACTTATCTGTGTGTGTGTGTATGTGAGTGGTGGATATATATATATATATATATATATATTAATATATAGAAAGGGAACTGTTGGAACAGCAATAATTTTTAGTCGTAACCGATAGGCTGGGCTAGAGAAGTTTTCTCAAATCCAGGGACAGACTTTACCTTTTCACCAACTCACTAGTGAAATCTATCTGTTTACCTTATCTCGCACTGAGTCATCACCTTTGTCAGTTCTATTCAGAAGGGACCTAACATTGTTCTTAATCACCTATCGAAATCTACGACAAATGTCGGCTCGTCCGTAGGATTAAATTTTAATCTGGAAAACGTTCTTTAGTCTAGATAGAGCAAGAGTGTTATTGTGACGTGAGATTTAGTATAATTAAATAATAATATTCCCTAGACAAACGATCTGGTTACTGGCTTGCTGACTACACAAATATATCAATTGTTTTTCCACAGCATTGTTAGAATATATATATATATATATATATAGATATCTATATATATAGATAAATATATATATATATATATATATATATATATATATATATATATATATATATATATAATCTGATGTACAGGGTGATCTTTGTCGGAGTTATGTTATGTATTGATTTTGTAATACTAGGCCGCTGGTAGCGTGTGATTGTGTAACAACCACAGGGTTTTTTTTAAGCAAGAGGTGTTTTGAGCTAAGCTAAGGAGCGCGTTCGGACTATCTCGTCCAGTTAATTGCCTCCCTTACCCTAACTGACTTCAGGGGTGAACTTGTAGGTGGACTTAAAATTTAGGGGATTCTTTTTTCTCCTTACAATTAAAAAAAAAATATTGAAATATAATTTTTTTTTTTTGTTTCCACTGTAGTAGATAGTTTTTTTTTTTTGTTTTGGTCAGTTGATTGGTCTGATCTACCATTTATGTGGCGTAGTCGTTTGCATTAGGAGCCTTAATTGCCAGATAATAGCAGCGATAGTTTAGATAACTGATAATAAGAAGGAGGTATCTCAGATTAATAACAGTATTTTCTGTTCTGTATTTTTCTCTTAATTGGTAGGGAACCAGTGTATCCTTTTTCTTCTTTCTTTCTCGGGTAAGACTCAGTCAGTTATTTACAATGGCAGAGTGTGCAAAGCTTAGGCCAATGCTCAGAGAGGAAGCAAGGGAAGAGGGATTACAGGGAGAAGAAGCGAAAGCGTTTGACAACGAATAACTTGACAGATATGATGTGGAGAAGAAAAAAGCAGAAAATTGTCAATTAGAACAGAAGAAAATTGAGGCAGAAATGGAAGCTCGCAGGGCGAACGAAAGAGAGAAGGAGAAACAACATGAGGAAAGAGAGAAGGAAAGGCAACATGAGGAAAGAGAAAAGGAGCAACGACGACAGCACGAACTGGCGCTCAAAACTCTAGAGGTCCAATGTCGTGGTGCTGCGCTGGCCGAAAAGCCGGCCACAAAACGTAAACCGACAGAAGAGCCATCTCGGAAAGATAATCTAGAACAGTCTTCCCATTCTTCTCACCACCATAACCACAGAGAAACTGGACCCCAGAATTCCCCTCCGGAAAAATCCGAGTTCTATAAAAACAGGTACCCCACTAACAACAAACAGTCTGATCAACCCAACCGTTCTACATGGCAGCGCGGCCAGAAAGGACATGGTGACAAAGGGAAAACCCTGCACAAGGTACATCTGATCAGAGCGAGCACACCGGGCCTCATCGCATCGGATGCTTGCAAACAGTCTCGCAAGGAAGAATTTTTGTCAGTGATTCTCAACCTGAGGGGGAGAGGCCCTCAACGCGAGGAACTGTTATTTTGAACGGGTCTTCAACATATTGTTTGTTTAATACAGGTTTGTCATTTGATTGCTTGTAGCAAGACACTTGGTCAAACCCGGTCAAGAGACAGGAGAAACCATCAAACTTTGTGGAGTTTTCAAAGGAGATGCACCCATGATGCTTCCCATCGCATTAGTGGAGATACACTCTGATTTTGTCAGAGGTGTGATCAAAGCGGCTGTTATGGATGACCCGATCTACCCAGTCATACTTGGATGTAGATATGTGTTTATTGGGAAACCGAAAGAGCCAATTGTGGCAGCAGTAAGAACAAAAGGGCAAACCAAGAAGGAACGGGAGCCTGCGTCAAATTTGTTACCTAAGGAACTTAAAGAGGCGCAACAAAAGTACCCTACTTTGGAGCCCTGCTTTAGGAAACTGCCCATGGCTAAGGACCCCAGACACAACGGGGACATTTTTTCTAAGGATGGTGTACTTTATCGTAGAACAGGCAACCCTGAACAACGGTATAACCAGCTCCTAGTACCGAAACAGTACAGAAGCCAAATCTTAGAAATGGGACACTCTCTTCCCTTTAGCGGACAAATGGGACAAAACGCCACAAATCAGCGAATATCGACTCACTATTGGGGGCCAGGTATGAACTCTGATATTATCAGGTACGTGAAATCCTGCGCCAAGTGCCAACGGGTGGCACCCAAGCAACGGACACCCCCAGTTTCCATGGGTGAAATGCCAATAGTGGGAACACCATTTAAACGGGTTGTAATCGACATTTTAGGACCCTTAGAAAGGACTAAAAGAAGGCACAGGTTTATCCTGACCTTAGTCGACACATGCACTTTGTGGGCAGAAGCTATACCGCTAACATGCACGGATTTAAAGCATGTCACAGAAGCCCTCGTGCAGATATTTACACGGTTGGGATTCCCTCAAGTTTTGACGGATAACGGATCCCAATACCGTAGCCTGTTGATGGATGAGATCGTTAAGATCTTGAGGAACCAGCACATCTACACAAGCCCTTATAATCCGACCAGAAGTGGGTTAGTAGAACGTGTTAACGGAAGCCTCAACATGATGTTAAGTAAGCTGGGACAAGAGAAACCTGAAGATTGGGACCTTTTCATTCCTGCAGCCTTATTCGCCTACAGGGAAGTCCCACATACTTCCACAGGATTTCCCCCAGCTACTCTTTTATTCGGCAGACCTATCAAGGGGCCGCTAGAAGCCTTACTTCGGTCCCTGACAGACCAGAAGGCAGATGAGATTGTCGTCTCAGCCAGTAAATATGTGTCGGAATTAAAGGAAAGGTTAAAACTAGGATGGGATCTAGCAACGACCAACCTTAAGCGAGCACGCGCAAAGCACGCTAACCGATACAGGAAAGCCGCGAAAGAAAGAGAATTGCAAGCAGGAGAGAAAGTTTTGTTGCTACTTCCAACCGGGAACACCAAACTACGCATCGGATGGCAAGGGCCGTTTACCGTCCTTAAAAAGATCGCAAGAACTAGCTACCAGATCTTGATTATAGGAAAGGAAAAGGTCTACCATGTAAATCTGTTAAAGAAATACTTGCAAAGACCGGTGCCGTCATCCGAACATCTCCTGGCGGTCGCCATAGCTACCGAGGATGACGAAGATGACGATAGTGGCAGGGAATTTCCACTGCAAACACACGGAATCTTACAACGATGTCAAACTCGGCGCCACTCTTTCAAACGCACACGGAATACATTCCAGAGAAAGAAAACGTTGGAGCAGACTTCATAAGTAGGAATTGGACAACGAAAGAGGAGGAAGATGAGAGTGAAGAAAACAGTCACCCGAAAGCTACTGATATAGGAAACCTATTTCCATAAAGTATACATGAAAGGGTTTCACATCTTCAAGCGGGGACGTCTGTGACAGAGGATATTATGAAAATAGATTTCATATTATCTACATGTTTCTTTCACCTTGCTTCCTTTTTAGTTACGCACAGTTTGTTAACGTAAAACCCTCCTACACTCAGATATCTGTCTCTTTCTTAATTTAGCACGCCTATTTTAATTTCTTTTCTCTACTGTTTTAGGAATGTTTACCAACAGACCTATTTGCTAACGCAGAACCCCTGGTTGTTCGATGTTTGTTGCATTCTTATTTTTGCCACGCCTTATTTTTGCTTTCTCTACTGTCGTACAGGTAGACGGAACGCGTAGAGAGGGGACGCGGTGGTAAATTTGTAGAAAACAAGGGCGACTATTTTCAAAAAGTCGTCCCTGTCTATTAGTGCACGTTCTCAGGGGGAGATAAGCTAATGTAGTTAGACGTAGTTTTCGGTAGACATTGGTCAGGGGGACTTAATCTGAAAACCAAGGGCAGATAATCACAGTTACTCCCCCTACCTCCGTATGTTCAAACGTAATTAAACACGATGAGAATCGCAAGATCAAAGGACGGGTTACGCTCGATTGCCAGAGTCTGCGAGCGGTAAAAGTGTGATTTTTTCCTGATTCAGAATTGAGCGAAGAAAAGCCCGAAATCTGAGCGAAGGCGTCAGAATTAGCAAGTGCTAGTGAATTTCTTCCAATTTAATATATATATCTCTGCCTTTAAACTCAATTTATCCAGTACGGACAGAATTTCAGAGAACATCTAGCTTCGAATTCTAAGATCCCTTATAACAGTGGAATTACTTAGTTTTTCGATTGGAGATCGTTTGATTCTGTGTTTGTGGTAAATACTATACTAGAAGTTTGAGTGATTAATTGTTAAGTCCGTATTTTATTTCACTAAGATTTTTCTGTGTAGAGTGATTTAATGGTTAAGTCCGTCATTTTATTCCACTAGGATTTTTGTGCTTATTGGCTAGCGAATTAAAATGAGTTATAGCTAAATTGTTCCGGCTGTAGCGTCGATTTAATTAATTGCTATTTAACCAGTAAGGGATATTTTAATCAACTAGTAAATGCACTGTTCATTATGAGTATTGACGAAATATATATTTATTTCTAATTCATGATGATTAATTTTGTATATGACTAGAATTTACTTCATGGGAGTTTTTAAACGATCATATAAGCTCTAGGCTTGTAGTTTCAATTAAAGTTAAATAACCGAAGTGGATAAATATATTATATTTTACGCGGGTTTAGAATAGGAGTGAGAATATTATGTGGTGGTTAAGTATTTTGTATATTTTTTCTTCCTATACACAGTACTGGGTCAAATCCAAAACCCTACCAGCGGCTTCCATATAAATCTGAGAATAACCATATAAAGAACATTTTTTACTTAGTATCTGGGTCTTCAAAGTAAACCTGTCTGGATTTGTGTTTACACCCAGAAAGAGACAGAGTACCAAACCCAAAGAACATTAAGAGTGACTTTGTAACTGGGCCTATAGATCCAGATTTCTTTTTCCCAATTTCATTTACATTCAGCCCGTTGTGGCAACATAACCAACATTAACATTTCCCGACGTTTGACCATTTGTGGTGTGACAAGGAATTTTTATACTGAGAGAAGTTACCGACCTGCCATTCCTATGTACTGGAAATCTCAAGCTACTGGCACTGTGAGCACTGTAAAATTTCTTACCTGGACTAATTAATGTGACATAAACAGAAATCCTAAATAAAAGTAACAACGTGAATGTTCCCCGGAGAAGTGGATTTAATCTGTCTTTGAGGAGCTGGGGTTTTCTTTGCCAAAATAACACTGGATTTGCTGTGTGCGTGTGTCCTAAAGATTGTTCCAGAAGTTGCAAATCAAGTATTAGGTAAGAACGAATGAACGTGGCCACGGTTGTATGGAAAGAAAGAAAGCAGGAATGAGGAACTCTTTTATTGTATAATCCATGTACTCACTTTGTATATTTCTTACTGTTTTTTGCTAATACTGTTCAATTTTTTTTTCAGAAATAGAATAACGTAAATACTCTGTTCTTTACAGTATAGTCAAAAGTCTATACCATAGTGCTAATCTTTTGACCTTTTGGGGGTTAATTAACTTCTCTTTGTGGGATCTTGTATCAACAGGGGGAGATAGTACTTATGGGTCTATTTCTGTATTAATTCTGTACCCCTATGATTTTTCTTTATATTCGATATATGATAATATATATGCTGTGAAGTTTTTTTTCTTTATGGTAAAGAAAATTTACATAAACTGTATTTTCTGTGTTGGTCAGCTCGTCCCAACATCCACATTCCATTAGTATAGTTTTCACGTTTGTGCGTCTAACTGTCGTCACTTATCTGTGTGTGTGTATGTGAGTGGTGGATATATATATATATATATATATATATATATTAATATATAGAAAGGGAACTGTCGGAACAACAATAATTTTTAGTCGTAACCGATAGGCTGGGCTAGAGAAGTTTTCTCAAATCCAGGGACAGACTTTACCTTTTCACCAACTCACTAGTGAAATCTATCTGTTTACCTTATCTCGCACTGAGTCATCACCTTTGTCAGTTCTATTCGGAAGGGACCTAACATTGTTCTTAATCACCTATCGAAATCTACGACAGTGGTTCAGTGTTCCATGAGGAGCAAGAGGGACAATGATGATAAAGATGATGACTTGCTTTGGATCACTTGGTCATGTTGTTAGATCATGTTAGCTTTAAGTGTCTGCAAGATGGGGTAACCGACGTCATGCTTAAAGTTAGTTGCTTATCCTTTACAGAACGTGGCAATCAACCCCAGCTTTTATTGGCTGTTTGTGATTTTTCTAGGCAATTTTTTCATTCAGTAGTTTGCCATTGCTTTTTGAACGGTACGGCGCTTATACCATTGTTAAAAATCCACACAAAGCGATCTGCTACCAAACCGCCTGCAGCAGGTTTCGAACCTGGTATATCTGGATTATGAAACTGCGTTCATATCCATTAGGCCACAGACGCCGACATGCTTAACCGTCCTAAATTATCTTCTACAACATTCCTGGTAGGATACAGCGCTACTGGTCTTTGTTGTTCCCCCTTTTGGGCCCGGTAATAAACGGGCGAGACGAAGATACGCAGAAAGATTAGCTGTATACATAATTTCACTGTGAAGTGTCAATCAAATACAAATCTAGGAATACTGGATGTCAATCTTTTGGCGGCATTTCTGTACGTCAGACGTTCTGTTGTGCTCCACCTGTACCCAGACATAGTTATAATACATCTGACATACATTACAGAGATAAATGTCCCCAGTGGGAAATATTCTGTTGAACAAAAAATGGGACTAACAAGACACAAATTACCTATGTTCGCAGTCTGTTTCCACACAACTGAGTTGTTACTGTCTTCACATAACTGCACATTATAAAATGACCATAGCAAAAAACCTAGACCAGGGTTGTCCAACATTCAACCTCGATGGCCACGTAAATCAACAATTTTAAGTTCGTGGGCCATTCATGATAGAACATTTTTTAAAATAACAGCTCAGTGACAACTGGATTAAAATCGAAGAGTGCAAAATTATAAAATAACAAAATATAAAAAATTACAATGAGCATTGTATTTCTCTTTAAATAATTGTACTTTTATTCTTACCTCCTAATGGGTAGTTTGGGGGGAAAGGGGGGGGGGGGGGGGGGCGTGGATTTTCTGTAACCAGAGTCTCGATAGCAATGTCAATCGAACCGTTTCAGAGGCAGTAAAATATTGCTTTCCACATGACGTTTTGAGTTCAATCTCTAAAGTATTAAGTATATACCGTATAATTTAAAATAAAAACATTTTTTTTCTATGAGCGCGTGCCACAAAACAATTTTACGCCAACTCCCAGTGTATGAGAGAACTACTGGTACCACACATTAGTTACGGCTGTGAATGATCTGATTAGTTGGTCCACGCTGACCTAGATCAAATAGATGAAATCGTGATCTAAAGTTCGTGGAAGATAAATCTTTAGTAAAGAAAATATACAGTGTTGATAAGACAGAAGGACTGGTACACATCCAGGCTATTGGCAGTTAACACCTAAAATAACTTTGTCATAAAAAAGAAACGTGTTAAATCGATTGTCTGTGTTATGTGGGCTCGTTCTTTATCTGCCGTTCTCTCGGCGATGCCTACATCGAAAAACAAAATAAAAATGGAAACAGAACTTAGGAAATCATACATCCCCTGTATCTATGATACGAATGGACAACCGAGTCTGTCTATACGATTAGCAGTAGAATAATGACAAAAATGGGGACTGAGCACACTGCAAGAGCCAACAAGACAACAGAAACTATTACCACAAGAACTCCTGGGACATATAAGCGATTACCACATAACTTATAACGAGATATAGAAATAATTGGACTCATATAATTCCTTATTAGGACACGGCCATTTCTCAAGGGCTGCTACCGTGATTAAATTGGGAGAAAAAGTGCTCTCCCCTTCTGAAGGGGAAATAACACAAAAGAGAAAGGGTATTAAACCGAGGTGAACCATCCAGTACTGTTGGCGTAATAGAATTTCAGCGCCACCAGGCCCCCAAGCTGCTTAACGAAGCTCCTGAATGTCTGGAACCAGAGGCTCATGGCTCCCTGGACAGTATAGCTAGCACTGACATTAGTGTGTGTCTGTGTGTGTGTGTGTGTTAAGGGAAAGGAGGATGAAGGTTAAAAGGTTGCGGTATTTTGGAGAAGATACAAGTGAGACAGGTCAAGGACACAAAATATGCACACTTAAGCAAGCACATTCATGAGACAGACAGACAGATAAACGGACAGACCGACAGAACACAGACAGACGGACAGAGAGGTAGACAGACAAACAGACAGATTGACGGACGAACAGACAGAAAAATAGACATATAGACAGATAGGACGAACGAACTTAACTTTGAAAGGGTTGAGTACTGGGCACGTAGGCCCGTGTGGCAATATGACCTACCACCATAGCACTTATTCGTGCTAGAGTCTAAATATATAGAAACTATCATTCACTATTATAGAAAACCAGCAAGCAAGATTTTTTTTACAAAAAGAAAAAATGAACCCAACACACACTGAGTGCAGGGTGAAGACGGGTGAAGCTGTAACTAGTTCAGCTTTGACATAACCCAAGCTACGAATTGGCGGGAGTTACCATCGTGATTCAGTGACGTAGACAGGAACAGCCTTGCTCCCTGTGAGATAATATGATGGAATGACCAGTAAAAACAAGTTATAGAGAAAAGCTTTAACCAATAGAAAGTGGCCAGCAACCCCGCACCACGAAACCGGCAGAAAGATAAGATTTAGAAAGTTAGTTGGAAGAAGTCAAGCAGTGCATGAAGACGCGTTTGTAACCGTCTTGCTTCTACACTGAGAAAGTCAATGAAATGTGTTAGGATTCGATATTCTTCAATTGTACCTGCAGACGCAGGAGGAGATATCAAATGATATGTGTAAAAATCTGTACCTGCAGATGTTAGCTTAGTTGTTATACCACGTAAGTAGACCCAAGTCTTGTATCGCTTTTCATTTCAGCTCAGCTCGTCTGGTTTTTGATTTCGTAATGATACATGTAACACAAATGGTAGCAGTGAATGAAAGAACCAAAGGAAATAAGGATATTAAATGAACAAAAGGTTGCAAGTATACCTACAAAGGAGATACTTAACCCTGAGATAATCATAACTAGGAACTCAAAGGAATTTGATAATGTGGAGGAATATTATACACCTCACTGGATAGAAGTAACAAATGGAAAATACCTCATACACTTTGATAATTAAAATGCCTTGATGGGAATGATTGAGCCTAATGTTGTAACATTGACTGATGATTATTTATTCTACCCGTTTCTGTTCAAATAAAAATCCCTTTTTGACTGACAAGGCTGTTGAATGATTTCCTTAACAGTTGGACAGATTAGAAAATGCAAGTTTGAAATATTCACACCACTATCATCTCCTAACTATAACATCTAACTAGAGGAACGAACGGACTGGTACCTTATGACATAAACCAAGAAAGAACAACCTCTGGCGGACTTTAAGCCAGTCAAGATCAAACTTGGAGTAGGAAATAAAAACAAAATAAAAGAATATTATAATAAGAAAAAAAGGAAACCTATTAGTTACCCCCAGAACAACGCGGTAACATAGAAGTTAATTTGGTGCCGTACCCAGTCCACACTGCACCCCACGGTCACACCCGTCTGGCATCCTGCCCTTTGTCTTTCATCCTGTCTCCTGGTACTCGCTCATGCGGTCAACCGTCAACAATTAATCTACATGTAGCACAGGTAGGTAGCGGTACAGGTAGGTAGATAGATAAACAGATAGACATACAGACTGATAAACACACACAGACAGGGTGTCAGACAGACATAATTCGTAATAAAAAGACATAATAAGTACATTCTCAGACGTCGACTTCAATATTTTCAAAGAAAGCTGTGGTCAACTTGAAGCTTTTTATATCTCCATAGAGTTTTTCCAGGAATGGGACTGGTGACGGCCATATATGCTTTCTATGTTTCCTATATGTTGGGCATCTTTTAAGTATATGTTCAATCAATCAATACCCTTTAGCTCCCCAAGGAGCATAGGCCTTCAACAAACACATGCCAAGTTTTCCTGTCACGTGCCATCCGCTCAAGTTCTTTCCATGTTTTCCTCATCATTTTCACCTCTGTATCCAGTTCTCTTCTCCATGTGTTTTTTGGTCTACCTCTGCCTCTCTTTCCCTGTGGATTCCAGAACAAGGACTGCCTTGTAATGCTATCAACAGGTCCCCTCAGTGTGTGTCCTATCCATCGCCTTCTTCTCAACTCTTGTTCCACTGGCACTTGTCATCAGTTCCATATTTGTGACTTTGTCATACCATTTCAGTCCTTCTATTCTACGCAAGCACCCGTTTATAAAAGTCTGTAGCTTTTTGGTTGTTGTTTTTGTTGTTCTCCATGTCTCAGAACCATACAATAGGACTGACTTGACATTTGAGTTAAAGATTCTTATTTTCGTGTTGGACTTGATTTCTCTTGTTCTCCATATGTTTCCCAATGCAATGAAAGCTCCTCTTGCTTTTTATATTCTTATTTTGATATCACTGTCTGTCCCTCCAACTCTTGTCTACATTGCTGCCAAGATATGTGTACGATTCCACATCTTTTAGTGGTGTTTCTTCAAGTTCAACCTTGTTATCATTTCTTGCATTTATTCTCATAATCTTTGTCTTTTCCCTGTGTATTTTCAGGCCCACTTCTTGTGACCTCTCATCGAGAATTTTCATTTTCTCTTGCATCTGATTATGGTTGTGGGACAGAAGAGCCAAGTCATCTGCAAAATCCAGATCATCAAGCTGTTTAGTCAGATTCCACTGGATTCCATTTCTGTTGTGTGATGTCGATGTTTTCATAATCCAATCTATTGCTGGTAAGAAAAGAAATGGAGACAAGAGGCATCCCTGTTTCACTCCCGTTCTAATCCTAAACGGTTCTGTAAGTTGTCCTTCATGAAGAACTCTATATGTCATGTCTTCATAGGTCTTCTTTATTAAGTTAATGATCTCCATGGGAACTCCATAATGCCGCATCAATTTCCAAAGCGATTCTCTGTCTACACTGTCAAATGCCTTTTCATAGTCCACGAATCCGATGTATAGTGGTGAATTCCATTCCAGACTTTGTTCAACTATTATTCTCATTGTGGCTATCTGGTCTGTACATGATCTGTTTTGTCGAAAACCTGATTGTTCATCTCTCAGTTGCTTGTCTATGGACTCTTAATCTCTCAAGGATGATTCTGTTTAATACTTTTCTTGGCACTGATATTAACATTATTCCTCTATAATTTGTCACTCTTGTAAATTTCCCTTCTTAGGCAACTTGACCAGATAACCTTCCTTCCATTCTGCTGGTATTTCCTCTCTCTCCCAGACTCTGCCAAGTAGTTTATATAATATCTCTGTAGATGTATCAATATCTGTTTTGATGGCCTCTGCTGGAATGCAATCTGGACCAGCTGCTTTTCCATCTTTCAGAAGCTTTATGGCTTTCTTTATTTCTTCTCTACTTGGTCGTTCACAGCTGATTTGTTGCTCCTCTTCTGCTGGCTGGGGGATTAGTTGGAGATGGTCTATTGAGAAGTTCGTCAAAATGTTCTGTCCATCTCTTCATTTGTTCTTGTATATTACTAAGCAATTTTCCATTCTTATCTTTTATGAGGCCATTTATTGTTTATATTTCCCTGTAAGCTTCTTTGTGTTGTTGTACAAGTCCCTCATATTTCCTTTGGCTGCACCTTCCTCTGCTTCTCAGTTCTGTGGTCTGGTGATATCCATGTTGCTTTTTGTATTCTTTTATGTGGAAATATGTCTCCTCCTATAGCTAGTTGATTTGAAGCACATAAGTTTGCTAATAGTTCCCCATTCTCGTTCATCATACCTAATTCATGCTTTCCTATGATTTTTTCAAAGCCAGTGTTGTATGTTCCTATGTTTGCATTTAGGTCCCCCATCAAAATTGTGACGTCCTTTCTTTTCTTACTGTCCAAGACATTTTGTAGTCTGGTGTAAAAGTCTTCTTTCACAGATTCTTCTTTATCGTTTGTTGGTGCATAACACTGAATGATGTTTATATTTACTTTCTTTTTGGCTGATTTAAAACTTGCTGTTATAATTCGGGGTCCCATTGCTTCCCATTCTATAAGTGCCTTCTGTGCTTCCTTGGACAGCATTAGAGCCACCCCTTCACTGTGGTGGGCTCTTTCCTCCTCATGTCCTGAGGACAACACCATTTCTCCTGTGATCAATCTCCTCTTTTCTATGCCTTTCCACCGTGTCTCGCAGAGACCCAGGATATCATTCATGTAATTTTCATTACAGAGTGCGAACATTCCAGGTGCCAATCCTGGAGATTTTCCTAGACGAAAAAAGGTTAGTCGGCAACCCAGACTCCTTTCGGCTTTCTCTAGGTTGCTTCATGCGCCTCCTTTCCAGAGGACCTTCTTCTGTTTCGGGCGGCTGAGTTGATTTATATTCTGTATTTGACTTGTCCATGTTTGTTGAAGTTTTTGTGGTAAAAAGTTTTTTACGGGATGGGGTAACCAGCCCCATGCCCAACCCTCCTTAGTCGCTTTTTACGACATGCCTGGTAGGGTGCAGTGTTATTATTCTTTGCTTCCCTTTCGGGTCCCGGTAACACACTGGTGGGAAGTATATGTTCAGCAGTCACTTTATCTGTAGCACAGTTACTCTCATCAGTACTTCCTACCTTTAGCTTGTTGAATAGGTGGTATCGCAATCTGTTGTAGCCAGTGCGGAGTCTGAAGATTACCACTTGTTCTCTTCTGCTGAGCTGGTAGTATGCATCATTTTATGTGTGGCCTGGATGCTCTGCCTTCCACTAGTTCCTATATCTGATTGTGATAAAACTCTTTGCCTCTTCGAAAGTTAAGCTTGTATCAGGCTGAGGTAGCTTACCAACTTCCTTTGCCAATTTGTCAGCCTCTTCATTCAGAACCAACTTCTCTCTCTCTCTCTCTCTCTCTCTCTCTCTCTCTCTCTCTCTCTCTCTCTCTCTCTCTCTCTCTCTCTCTCTCTCTCTCTCTCTCTCTCTCTCTCTCTCTCTCTCTCTCTCTCTCTCTTAACCCCCCTCCCCCCAAACAAGACAAGGAAATGAATACAATAAAAAGACCAAAAAGTAGAGGAAAAAAATAAGTTGAATGAAGACAAAATATTAGGACAGAAATAAAGATAGCGATTTAGATAGCCGAAGATGATCAATTTAATGATGAAAACAAGATCGCCGATGATTATATTACGATGATACAAATAATTTAAGTGGTCATAATGACGACAGTAGATTTCGTAAATGTCAAAGACACGTGGGCGCGGATACTATGGCAACACGTGACCAGTGGGACAAAAAACTGGGCACAGGCAGAAGTCAGCGTAAAGAAGCCATATTGGATTCAATGAAAGCTTAAACATCTCACGAAGTGCGAGAACTTGGAGAAAACCCCAAGTGATCATTGACTGGGAAACATGACCCGAGCTCATGTGTTGAAACCTAATTCTCTAATTAGTGGAAGCCAGTTGACACTGTGTGTTGATGTGCCGATAATTTAAAACACAATTTCTTTTTGTTTTTACTGAATTGATAAGAAAAATAATAACGGGAGAGAGAGAGAGAGAGAGAGAGAGTGAGAGAGGGAGAGAAAGATCAAGGAACGAGTCATCCCACCTCATAAAGCTATGACCTAGTGTAGGGAAGTCTTTAACACTTTAAACTTACTCCCCTACCGCAGTATCTGCTTTGTTTGATACAACCTTTGCCTTTTATCGGATAAAAATCGAGAATGTAGAATAGTGTGTGTGTGTGTGTGCGTGCGTGTGTGTGTGTGTGTGGTGAATTTCTTGTATGGAAAAGAGGATGGAAAAGAGGAGTGAAAATCCGTAACCCCGGGTAGCGGACATGTGAAGTGTGTTTGTATGTAGAAGAATGTCAAGGGGAGTGTAACACCTGGGAACAGAGAGACAGAGAGAGAAAGAGAGAGAGGAGAGATGCAGGGAAGGAAGAATACCATAAAGGAAGATAATAACCGGATTAAGACTCAAGTGAGAAGAAGGCCGAATAACACTTTCACAGCGGGAGGGTGAGGGAAGGAAGGGAAGCTATTAAAAAAATCTTGGGGGAGAGGACGGGCAACGATTATACTTACTTAGTCGTTCCCCTTCTACCGTGAGGTGTAGAGGTTTGGAAGAGAGAGCGCCAGACTATCCTATCGGCTGTCTTCCTCCTGGCCTGGTTCCATTCTAGTCCTCGNTCCTTCAAAGATTGTCTAATGTTGTCCTCCCAGCGGACTCTGGGTCGTCCTGGGGGTCTGGATCCCTGGCTCTTTGTTTCCCATGCTTGTCGTGGTAGCCGATCTTCTCCCATTCTGCAGACATGACCCAACCATCTTAGTTGGGACTGTTCTACTTGGGTGCAGGGGGTGGGATTTTAGGCCTTGACGTATCGTCTGGTTGCGGACCATGTCTCTTCTTGTTACTTCAACCACCTTCCTCAGATACCTCCTTTCTGAGGTACCTCCTTTCTGAGGTTTGGATCTGGCTTTTGTGGGTTGTAGTCATTGCACATGACTCGCATCCATATGTCAAGACTGGGACATAAGTGGAGCGGTATACAGCCATCTTCGTTTTCTTACCAACCTCTCTCTTGCTGAGGAATCCACGATTTATGGCCTGAAAAAGTCTCCCAGCTGCTGCTTTTCGAGTGGCCAACTCTTCTTTGATGCCTCCCTTTCGGTCAATAATAGCTCCGAGATATTTAAAGTGGTCGACCTGCTCCAGGACCTGTTCTCCCAGCCTAATCTGATGTCTTCTTTCTTCTCGTGATATCGCCATGGATTTTGTTTTAGAGCTGCTTATGACCATCCCTTTCTTCTCCAGCTCTTCCTTCCAGACTTGCAGGTTGGATTGGAGAGGTGCCTCTGATTTAGCAATCAGGGCAACATCATCAGCAAGTGCCAGCTCTGAAATACAGACCTGTCTCATATTCCAGTACTGTCACGTGAAAGATAATTTATTTTACCATCTTGTCCATAATTTGATTACTCCTTTAAATGTTCTGTTTTTCCGAGACATTTTGTATTTTCGTTTCTTTCATATTCTACCTACATTTTTTCACCTTCTCAACTCCACCCGAGGTTGTTTACGCTGGCCAGCTGCGGTCAGCTAACGCTAGACGTAATGTTATCTAAACGCACCTGTTCGACCAGAGAAACATTTCTCGGGTCCGCTTTAAGTGTTAGAACGAGCCAAAGTCGGTTCAGAAACGGTTCAATAGCGGCGGGTACCCTTTGTGGTTCCAACAGGGGAATTTCTCTGGTCGCTTTAAAACGTTTGATGACGAGCGGCTGGTACCCTTTAAGGCCTGGGTAACGAGTGTGATCTGTTCCAGGGGAAGATAACAACCCGCGGTCAGTCTTTGGGTTTTCGCCCCTTAGACAAGATAGAGCATAATGTTATGCATTTCTCTACCTGGGGAACTTTCGCACGATTTCTTTTGTCTTACTCTAGATTACGTCTTTCGCCGAACTTCTGTAGAAATACGCACGCCAGGTGTTCGGGGGGAGCGTCCCTTGTGATCTATAAGAGTAGACTGGTTTTAATAGACAAAGACATTCGTGAATTTCCTGGCCCGAGATAGACCATTATGGAAATAAGGCAAACATTAACACAGAACTAAATGTTTTTCGCCTATTTCTTGGCATTTTTCGGGGTGAGTTGACATATCTTATAAATATGATATATTCATGTTAGCTTTTATATATATCTGTTAGGGAAGTGAATTTATTTCTGAGGACTTCTCCTAGTAATTTATTCAGTGATAAGGTAGCGCTGTCTACGGCCTATTAAGTGGTGCTTACACTGTTACGGTTTATCATGGGTTAAATGTTAAACTTACAATAACAGATATTAGGCGTAGAATCAGTCCACGAATGCTTACCATTGGGTTAAGAGTCAGCAAGATTACCGTCATTTCTGTAAGATAATGTCAGGTGTGGATTGTTCACTTTAAAACTGAATAGTGAGATGCAGGTAATAACTCTGGATTATAGGAGATAGTCACTTATTCCTTTTTGATAGATATTTCTAGTGGCAAGGGAGGATCATTTTATGCTTACTTGTGTGGCTAGGCACTAGTCTATAACTTTCACTGAAAGCAGTCACCAGGCATAGATATAATTATATCGTATGATCTAGCCACAACTGTATTATTATAGCAAGAACATTGCATTTTCTTTGTACTCATTTTGTGGAATGCTAATATATTTTCCAAAGGGGACATACGATTTATTTGTGTAATGTCAAATGCTGTAATCTGTTTATGTAAAGTCATTTAATGTTGTAAGATGAATAAGCATATTCATTTAACTGTAACTACAGGTTAGGTTTCCTGTATGTTGAGATTGGGAGAAGAGGAGTAGATTTTTGATGTCAGAACATTTACTGATAGGTACCTGGGGGTGCAAAAGATATTAAGACTATGCGGGCGCGTGTTGATAATTGATATTTTTAAGGAACAGGAGACATGGTTAAAGACAGCCCTAAACTATCATAGCAATAACTACAATAAATTTAATCCCATAGTGGAGCGAAACTTTCTGTATAAAGTTAGTGTGATTTATTATTTGCTTGATGTAAAAGGGTGTCTCTTTTTGATCTCAGTTTCAGGAAGACCGAATCGCTAGAGCAGACTTCAGTCAGACGAAGAAAGTCGTATACTCTTCGATCTAGAGGGTTTCTGTATACATCTAGCAACGAATCGTCAACCCCGTTCCTGAATCAAAACCCCTTTATGTCAACGCCAAGTTAAGCTCACGCAGTGCAACGGAGCCAACGCTAAATCTGGAATCGCCAAACGCAGTAGTAGTTCTCTACTCGCCTATTGGATTACCAGCCAGAGCATTGCGGCTTCCAGAATATCAAACCCGCCCAGCATGCCTATAGCAGAATTCCATATCACCCGCCTTTTTCGTGCCTAAACGGGGCACTCAGCAAACCACAGCCAAACCAGTTTAAACAGGATTTACAGCCAAGCGGAGCCTTGCGCCGGATAAGCGCGCCTGGGTCTCTTTGTCCTCAAGTGACTTCTTCTGGTGTATTTCCTGGATACTTAAAACCTCGCACGTCAGCAGGAGATAAACAGCGTCCCCCGGCCCAACTCGCGTCAGTAGGTGGGTCACCAACGATAGCGCCTATACAGTGATGTTATTCAGGTTAATTCCATCACCGATGGAGGATATATACGAAAACACCACTTACTGGAGTTACTTCAGCTGGTCCCCGAAAACCGAAGGACTGTCACTTGATTATTTATCTCTTTGTGTTCTAAAGGTTTTATGAATGGTGATCTGTGTGTGTGGTTGTTGGTGTATATGATTATTTGATGAATATTTGATTATTGAGGTAATTTTATGTTGTTGTGATGATATGCATTATTTTCATGCTTTTCTTCTTTAATAAATTTTACACATTTATTAATACGCTGTTCACGACCTTTCCATCCATATTTGTATTTTTAGCTCTTTACTATAATCTCTATGTATGATAAGAGAAAAGAGAGAGAGCAGGAGGTGCTGATGACAGACATAAGTGAGTTGAGGCTTGGAGAGAGAGATCATTTTGAATAAATCTTCTTCCAGGTTGTCTCAAGTCCATCTCCTATTTACACCTTATCTAAAGTGTAATCTATAACTCTGTCAGTCCACTATCCCTTGTCGATTTCACTACAGTTGTCCAACTCGACAAATACTCTACCACTTTAACTCAACCACGACAAATGGTTTGGCTCCTCCGAGATTCTAGAATCCATCAGCCCACAACAAATGGGGTCTCGCCGCGGAATTTGAACTACATCTGCAGCAATCGCAACAGATGAGGTTGCAGTCTGGTATGAATCTCTCACAAAATTCTATTCTGATTCTTAGAGTTTAGTGTTCGGCAGATTATAGGAATTTCTTTCCCCTAGACATATCGAACTATTTCTTTTGGGTGGAAGTAGGAACATCGTTTTTTTCTCCACATCAATCATAATATTTAGTTACATTTATTGTTCATGCTACACATGAGACAGCTGGTAAAGGTTGATGGTATCACTGCTGAGTTTTTGGTTGACAAATCTGACGACTATTGTTGTAAAAGTCAGAAAATTTTTTTTTTAAGGGTTAATATTTTTTCAGGAGTAGCTCTTTAATCTGAGATAAGAAGCTACAGATAGTCAGTTACTAGCTTGCATTTGTACCAAGGGAGGGTGTTCATTCGGACGATAGTAACCAATCCTCTCAATAGCTTAGTACTGACAGAACTGGGGTGAAGTGATAGTAAGTTTTACATCACTTACATTTTTTTGGAGTTTTTTGGGGGGTTTGCTTGTCGATCAGAGTAGCTACAAACTTTCTTGTTTTTTAAAGTTCCCAGGCTAGCCTAGATTTTATTGATTATTAAGTTAATCAGCATCTAGTGGACTAGGTAACTAAGATCTCTAGGTTCTATTCTTCTATAGTGTTTGCTCACCCTGATATAATGGCCGATCTAGATAAAGTGCATAGGATTGCCCTCGAGGTAGCTAAGTACATGGAGTACAAGGATAGCGAAATCCAGCCCTTTCTAGAATTTGCAGTAAGCCTGCAGGATCTATACGAGGTAGACAATTAGTTTGACAGCCGTTTAATCTTGGCATGGTCCTGTAAACAAACTGGGGAGAGTGAAGCATTCACCCGACAGTATGTAGAAGAAGTGATAGAAGATGAGAAGCAAAGGGAAAAGCAAAAACAAGAACGGGACAAGCAATTGGAAATAGAGCGACAAGAAAGGGACAGGCTACACCAAATCAGAATGAATGAACTGGATAGCCAAATTCGGAGGGGGGAAACAGATATTAAATGTAGTCACTCTACTTCCCCTTCTACTGTGCCCTTAACGGTCAACGCCCCTGCAAACCTTGCGCCCATGCAAGAAAACTTGCCTGCTAAAACCGAACCCCAACTCCAGAAAATTGACTTTCCTTTGGACTTGGATCCGAAGCCCAAACAAGGAAAGAATTTACGTCGGGACAGCAGACCTAAGGCCACGGGGAAAATTACGCAACGTTCCCAGGCATGGAAACTGCACAAAGGTGAGAGAGGTGCTAACAAGCATTGTAATACGGATTGTTCCCGTCTGGCAAGCGGCGAACCCCGAGCCTCTCACGCTCCAGACCGAGCAGCACCTAACCGACACGTGACGTCGAGAAAAGGGAGCCACACCCTATCACGTTATATTTCGCAAGATTCCCGGCCGGACAGCGAAAAACCATATGCAGAGGCGCATCCCTCCAACTCAACGATCGTAGAATGGAGGCGCCGCTCCTCTTATCACCCTGAGCTTAAAAGGTGCAAGAATAAGTCGCCTGCTAAAAGGGTTAAACTTTCCAAACCGTTCCAAGGAACTTTGGAAAAACACACCGAGAGTTTTTTCTCGGGCACTTCGCGATCTAACGGGATCTCAAACCGTCCAGTCCTTTGCATGCAGACTGCGGAGCCTGTCAACCAGGAAGTGGATCTAGCATTGCAGTACAAAGTTCAACTGACGCCAGTAACTTCCTCAGGGGAGGGCAAAGTTGACGTTTATGGTGGACACAGGGTTCCAGGCGAAGGGATCCCTGGTATTCCATTTGAGTCTCTCACACTTCTCAGGGCAGAAGACAGTGAGAAAAGCTGCCTTACTACTGTACAAGGAGCCATTGTTGAGAGCCTTGGCTCACGTCATGCTAGTAATGGGAAAGCGACTCAACAAACTCTGCAACTCGCAGATATTACCTATCTGTCTTCACGGATAGAAGCTACGGAGATCTGTTATGATTTAGTAGAACCCCAGAATGCGATCGATTACTCTCTGCTTCAGGCAGCTGAGTTCTCTCATTCAAATCGCATTATTCCAGTGGTCTCAACCCCACTGATGGACAGCAAAGTAGTCGCCTCCGCCAGGCCATTACCGAGCAACTTGATCATTTCCGTTGACCAAGCCAGAGTTGTGACTGGCAAGGCAAGGAAAGCTCCAGATCCACCTTTAGACGGCACAGGTCTGAAGATTGATCAATGCTCTCACCGAAACAGGGAAGTAGGTGTGGAGAGGCAGAAGAAAAATGCTAGCATTTCTTTGGCCAACGAACGGCTTTATTGGCCAACTAGGATTACACGCGCGCGGAAAAGTCCCTATAGACTGCAGCTATACAGGGTTATTCAAGTCCGCGACAGGTAAACCCATAACGGAAATTAAACAGCCCGAGTCCAGCAACGATTACACTGCACATAACAGGCGGATTACCTATGCAGTGGCCAGTGAGTTCAGGCGGGGCCGAAACTCACAACAGGTGCGGATAATTTTCCGGACCATGGACAGACAAAGCAAATTGGGGAAGGAAGGTCATGTTCACACGGAAACAGATTATGTCAGTGTTCAGTGGCGTCGCAAAATCCCATTTGCTGAACGTCTATTAGACAGAGGGAAGAAAAGAAATGAACTCGGAGCTACTCATACAGACAGACAGAAATTGGAAACGTATTTGGGTTATGAGTATAGGATGCTCCAATGACAGGTAACAAAATACGATGGAAAAGATAAATTACTGTCATTTTTGTCCGTATTCCAAGAACTTTAAAAGGGGGGGTGGGGGGGGAGGGGGGCACTTGTCACGTGAAAGATAATTTATTTTACCATCTTGTCCATAATTTGATTACTCCTTTAAATGTTCTGTTTTTCCGAGACATTTTGTATTTTCGTTTCTTTCATATTCTACCTACATTTTTTCACCTTCTCAACCCCACCCGAGGTTGTTTACGCTGGCCAGCTGCGGTCAGCTAACGCTAGACGTAATGTTATCTAAACGCACCTGTTCGACCAGAGAAACATTTCTCGGGTCCGCTTTAAGTGTTAGAACGAGCCAAAGTCGGTTCAGAAACGGTTCGTTAGCGGCGGGTACCCTTTGTGGTCCCAACAGGGGAATTTCTCTGGTCGCTTTAAAACGTTTGATGACGAGCGGCTGGTACCCTTTAAGGCCTGGGTAACGAGTGTGATCTGTTCCAGGGGAAGATAACAACCCGCGGTCAGTCTTTGGGTTTTCGCCCCTTAGACAAGATAGAGCATAATGTTATGCATTTCTCTACCTGGGGAACTTTCGCACGATTTCTTTTGTCTTACTCTAGATTACGTCTTTCGCCGAACTTCTGTAGAAATACGCACGCCAGGTGTTCGGGGGGAGCGTCCCTTGTGATCTATAAGAGTAGACTGGTTTTAATAGACAAAGACATTCGTGAATTTCCTGGCCCGAGATAGACCATTATGGAAATAAGGCAAACATTAACACAGAACTAAATGTTTTTCGCCTATTTCTTGGCATTTTTCGGGGTGAGTTGACATATCTTATAAATATGATATATTCATGTTAGCTTTTATATATATCTGTTAGGGAAGTGAATTTATTTCTGAGGACTTCTCCTAGTAATTTATTCAGTGATAAGGTAGCGCTGTCTACGGCCTATTAAGTGGTGCTTACACTGTTACGGTTTATCATGGGTTAAATGTTAAACTTACAATAACAGATATTAGGCGTAGAATCAGTCCACGAATGCTTACCATTGGGTTAAGAGTCAGCAAGATTACCGTCATTTCTGTAAGATAATGTCAGGTGTGGATTGTTCACTTTAAAACTGAATAGTGAGATGCAGGTAATAACTCTGGATTATAGGAGATAGTCAGGGAAGCCGCGGTAGCAGAGTGGTTAGTGCACTGGCTTCCTAGCGCAGTGGTCTATGGTTCGATCCCCAGATGAGGCGGAATAATTTTTAGGCCACAAACGGCTCCTGGGTCGACCCAGCCCCAAATGGGTACCAGAGCTACTCTGGGAAGGTTAAGGCGGCCGGCGTGATGCCGACCACATCACCCCTCGTGTGCCGACGGTCAAGATAATATGGGCCTAACACCATATTCCCAATATGCCTAAAATGGGCGTGTAACGGGTTCCTTTACCTTTTTTATAGGAGATAGTCACTTATTCCTTTTTGATAGATATTTCTAGTGGCAAGGGAGGATCATTTTATGCTTACTTGTGTGGCTAGGCACTAGTCTATAACTTTCACTGAAAGCAGTCACCAGGCATAGATATAATTATATCGTATGATCTAGCCACAACTGTATTATTATAGCAAGAACATTGCATTTTCTTTGTACTCATTTTGTGGAATGCTAATATATTTTCCAAAGGGGACATACGATTTATTTGTGTAATGTCAAATGCTGTAATCTGTTTATGTAAAGTCATTTAATGTTGTAAGATGAATAAGCATATTCATTTAACTGTAACTACAGGTTAGGTTTCCTGTATGTTGAGATTGGGAGAAGAGGAGTAGATTTTTGATGTCAGAACATTTACTGATAGGTACCTGGGGGTGCAAAAGATATTAAGACTATGCGGGCGCGTGTTGATAATTGATATTTTTAAGGAACAGGAGACATGGTTAAAGACAGCCCTAAACTATCATAGCAATAACTACAATAAATTTAATCCCATAGTGGAGCGAAACTTTCTGTATAAAGTTAGTGTGATTTATTATTTGCTTGATGTAAAAGGGTGTCTCTTTTTGATCTCAGTTTCAGGAAGACCGAATCGCTAGAGCAGACTTCAGTCAGACGAAGAAAGTCGTATACTCTTCGATCTAGAGGGTTTCTGTATACATCTAGCAACGAATCGTCAACCCCGTTCCTGAATCAAAACCCCTTTATGTCAACGCCAAGTTAAGCTCACGCAGTGCAACGGAGCCAACGCTAAATCTGGAGTCGCCAAACGCAGTAGTAGTTCTCTACTCGCCTATTGGATTACCAGCCAGAGCATTGCGGCTTCCAGAATATCAAACCCGCCCAGCATGCCTATAGCAGAATTCCATATCACCCGCCTTTTTCGTGCCTAAACGGGGCACTCAGCAAACCACAGCCAAACCAGTTTAAACAGGATTTACAGCCAAGCGGAGCCTTGCGCCGGATAAGCGCGCCTGGGTCTCTTTGTCCTCAAGTGACTTCTTCTGGTGTATTTCCTGGATACTTAAAACCTCGCACGTCAGCAGGAGATAAACAGCGTCCCCCGGCCCAACTCGCGTCAGTAGGGGGGGTCACCAACGATAGCGCCTATACAGTGATGTTATTCAGGTTAATTCCATCACCGATTGAGGATATATACGAAAACACCACTTACTGGAGTTACTTCAGCTGGTCCCCGAAAACCGAAGGACTGTCACTCGATTATTTATCTCTTTGTGTTCTACAGGTTTTATGAATGGTGATCTGTGTGTGTGGTTGTTGGTGTATATGATTATTTGATGAATATTTGATTATTGAGGTAATTTTATGTTGTTGTGATGATATGCATTATTTTCATGCTTTTCTTCTTTAATAAATTTTACACATTTATTAATACGCTGTTCACGACCTTTCCATCCATATTTGTATTTTTAGCTCTTTACTATAATCTCTATGTATGATAAGAGAAAAGAGAGAGAGCAGGAGGTGCTGATGACAGACATAAGTGAGTTGAGGCTTGGAGAGAGAGATCATTTTGAATAAATCTTCTTCCAGGTTGTCTCAAGTCCATCTCCTATTTACACCTTATCTAAAGTGTAATCTATAACTCTGTCAGTCCACTATCCCTTGTCGATTTCACTACAGTTGTCCAACTCGACAAATACTCTACCACTTTAACTCAACCACGACAAGTACCCCACTGAATACTTTCTTGTTCTCTCCTTACATGCCAGCAACGATGATAATGATTATAATGATGATGATTATTATGATGATGATTACGATGATGATTATGTAGCTTCGCAGCAAATATCCTTTCGGCTTTCACCACTGTCAGTCATACGAGCCTGAGACTCCGGATGTCCGTCCCGCATCAAAGTATTTCCATTTATTGCTGTTTCCGTAACGTGTGTGATTTTTTACACAGACAGGGGTGCCGGCCCTGTGCTAAAACCCCCAACCTGGAGGACCAGGGTACCAGCTTTTGTCTGACCCCTACCCACGCAGACCAGTCCAGCATGGTTGAACCTACCAGGAGTAAAACTCCCACTGGCATAGCTCTGGGGATTGTCAGGGTACACAAGCTGCCATACCGCTACAAGGTGCCTTTGCTATTCTCAACAACATTTGGAAGTCTTCCCAGTACAGCACAAACACCAAATTAAGACTGTATGAGAGCTGCGTACTTTCTGTGCTTCTCTATGGTGCGGAATGTTGGAGAGTAACAGAGAAGGAAATGTCGAAACTGTCCTCCTTCCACACAATCTGCCTAAGGAAAATTCTCCGAATCTTTTGGCCAAACACCATCACCAACCAAGAACTACTTATTCGGAGTAACCAGGAGGACATGCACACCATCATAGCTGGCAGACGCTGGAGTTGGGTTGGCCATGTCCTCAGAAGGGACCCTGATACCATTGCAAGAACAGCTATGCTATGGACCCCCGAGGGAAAGCGAAAGAGAGGCCGACCAAAAACAACTTGGCGGAGAACTGTGGAAGCTGAGATGCAAAGAATGAACCACAGTTGGGGCACTGTACGAAGGATGGCCGCCGACCGAGCAAAGTGGAATCAATTTGTTGCTGCCCTACAAGACGCCACCAGGCGTGATGGCCGCTGACTGCTTTGACGGTTGGCGGTTATGGATCAAAGAAGAAGAAGAAGAGCAGCAAATATGAATAGAAAGAAAAATTGGCAAATGTGGACCAGAAAAAAAACAACCCCACAGGCACATGTAAAAACTAAAAATCAGCAAATGTGAGGGAAAAACAAAATCGTAAATGTGAACAATAAAAAAAAACAGTAACTTCAGCAAGCATCACATTCAGAATCAAAAACAATGTCCAATCGTTATCTTAACAAGGAAACTAGGTCTTCTGTCGCAGATTTATGTATAACCTCATTTATCATTTCCATGTCCTTACCAGGAACACCTAATTTATAGGCCAATTAATCGGGGCCAGGCCTAAAGAGAAAGACATTACGAAGAACTGGAGCGCACCATTCCAGAACCCAGCCGCTGGTGGAGGAAACTATAATCATTGACGGATGTACTTAAGTACCTAGTCCTCCATGCGTGTGTCGACAAGTTCTTGTTGTTATAATTTTATCTTCAACTTGAAGTCTTGTTATTCAAGTTGCCCGATTTAAAAATGCTCCACAAGAATACATTGATACGGTTTCATTTACAGGGGCGGCTCCTAAGTATGGGCTGGAACAGGGAGACCATTCTGTCTAGTGGTTAGGTCGTGAAGAGTCGCAGATAGATTTATAAATGGTTTCTGATAACACTGTTTCTTTAAAATATTGTCCATGCTATAATACTAGATTATAATTGTTGAGATGACTGTGCCAAATGTTGAGATGACTGTGCCAAATGTTGAGATGACTGTGCCAAATGTTGAGATGACTGTGACAAATGAATCTAGAGTAGATGAGCAGCACCATCAGCAGCACCATGAGCAGCACCATGAGCAGCACCATGAGCAGCACCATCAGCAGCACCATCAGCAGCACCATGAGCAGCACCACGAGCAGCACCATCAGCAGCACCATGAGCAGCACCATGAGCAGCACCATGAGCAGCACCATCAGCAGCATCATGAGCAGCACCATCAGCAGCACCATCAGCAGCACCTTTTATCAAAAGGACCAGGTCAAGTGCATACTTCGTCGTCGTTCTCTCTCAAATAACCACATTTGTCTCCCTTATAAAGGTGGCCGTCAGTCTCAAGCTTCTCACGTCACCATACAGTTTCTCTCTCAACTGGGTTGGAGAAGGCGACGCTGCCACCCTGCTCGTCTCATGGAGCCGATAGTTTTGGAATACAAGTCCTACTGTTTATTTGACCTCCCCACATAGACACAAATCCTTCTGTCCGGGACCTGAGATGTGACAGTTTCACAGTAAAAGCCACAGATGTTGAAGTAGATGCAAGAGGTCACCTGGCCACAAGAGTAGAGGTGCGTAAAATACTTGGCGAAACTGTAGAATTAAATGCAAGAGGTCACCTGGCCACAAGAGTAGAGGTGCGTAAAATACTTGGCGAAACTGTAGAATTAGATGCAAGAGGTCGCCTGGCCACAAGAGTAGTGGTGCGTAAAATACTTGGCGACACTGTAGAATTAGATGCAAGAGGTCACCTGGCCACAAGAGTAGAGGTGCGTAAAATACTTGGCGAAACTGTAGAATTAGATGCAAGAGGTCACCTGGCCACAAGAGTAGAGGTGCGTAAAATACTTGGCGAAACTGTAGAATTAGATGCAAGAGGTCGCCTGGACGACAAGAATAAAAGCATTTAAAAGACTTAGCGACACTGTCGAAAAGGCCTGGGCCGGGCTATGGACCAGCTTAGTGGGCAATGGAATTTAGGCCAGTAAGTTTATGTATAACATTATGTTTACTTTCACAGCCGCCTCGTGTTAATAGAATGGGCAAAGCCATGAGTAAAAAAGAGGTGTAGAAACTGTGAACGAGGTTGAGCGGTTTCAGTTCTCACTGCAAACAGTCGAAAGAAAAAAACCAATTAAACAACAGGAGGATGCCTCTTAGGGAGTTATGACCCAAGTGGGCCAGCCTCCCTAGTAAAAAGCAGACTAAAGGGCTAAAACACTTGTCTCACAGGTGGAACAACGTCTAATAATCAAATACCTGTCTCATAATACTCTGCACAGACTTTACAATCACTGGGATGTCGGTCACACAATCAAGACAGCTTCGACTTTGTAGTCCTCTGAACCTGGTCGCCTCTACTGTCAGACTATGCACCCGTGTTGCTTCAAGATCGCGACTCAACCTCACTCATCATATTCTTCTGCGCTCCCTACAAGGCACGGGGCCACCACTGCAGCTAGCTCCCCCCTTACAGGAAGCCTGCATCAAGCATTGACACGCTCCTGTAGCAGTGGTTCATGTGGCTATTTGTTTGACATGATGACGTTGCCAGCCTCGTGCATAACGTCACGTTAGTCGCCCTGTAAGACATGCCTGAGGGTGCAAGAGTCCTACTCTTTCTTTGTCTCTTGAGAGAAACGGAGCACTCATCTTCACGAGGTCTTCACAAATATCCCATTCTTTGTCTCTTGAGAGAAACGGAGCACTCATCTTCACGAAGTCTCCACAAATATCCCATTCTTTGTCTCTTGAGAGAAACGGAGCACTCATCTTCACGAGGTCTTCACAAATATCCCATTCTTTGTCTCTTGAGAGAAACGGAGCACTCATCTTCACGAGGTCTTCACAAATATCCCATTCTTTGTCTCTTGAGAGAAACGGAGCACTCATCTTCACGAGGTCTTCACAAATATCCCATTCTTTGTCTCTTGAGAGAAACGGAGCACTCATCTTCACGAGGTCTTCACAAATATCCCATTCTTTGTCTCTTGAGAGAAACGGAGCACTCATCTTCACGAGGTCTTCACAAATATCCCATTCTTTGTCTCTTGAGAGAAACGGAGCACTCATCTTCACGAGGTCTCCACAAATATCCCATTCTTTATCTCTTGAGAGAAACGGAGCACTCATCTTCACGAGGTCTTCACAAATATCCCATTCTTTATCTCTTGAGAGAAACGGAGCACTCATCTTCACAAATATCCCATTCTTTGTCTCTTGAGAGAAACGGAGCCCTCATCTTCACGAGGTCTTCACAAATATCCCATTCTTTGTCTCTTGAGAGAAACGGAGCCCTCATCTTCACGAGGTCTTCACAAATACCCCATTCTTTGTCTCTTGAGAGAAACGGAGCCCTCATCTTCACGAGGTCTTCACAAATATCCCATTCTTTGTCTCTTGAGAGAAACGGAGCCCTCATCTTCACGAGGTCTTCACAAATATCCCATTCTTTGTCTCTTGAGAGAAACGGAGCCCTCATCTTCACGAGGTCTTCACAAATATCCCATTCTTTGTCTCTTGAGAGAAACGGAGCCCTCATCTTCACAAGGTCTTCACAAATATCCTATTCTTTGTCTCTTGAGAAAAACGGAGCCCTCATCTTCACAAGGTCTTCACAAATATCCCATTCTTTGTCTCTTGAGAGAAACGGAGCCCTCATCTTCACGAGGTCTTCACAAATATCCCATTCTTTGTCTCTTGAGAGAAACGGAGCACTCATCTTCACGAGGTCTTCACAAATATCCCATTCTTTGTCTCTTGAGAGAAACGGAGCCCTCATCTTCACAAATATCCCATTCTTTGTCTCTTGAGAGAAACGGAGCCCTCATCTTCACGAGGTCTTCACAAATATCCCATTCTTTGTCTCTTGAGAGAAACGGAGCACCCCTCTTCACGAGGACTTCACAAATATCCCATTCTTTGTCTCTTAAGAGAAACGGAGCACTAATCTTTACAAATATCCCATTCTTTGTCTCTTGAGAGAAACGGAGCACTCATCTTCACGAGGTCTTCACAAATATCCCATTCTTTGTCTCTTGAGAGAAACGGAGCACCCATCTTCACAAATATCCCATTCTTTGTCTCTTGAGAGAAACGGAGCACTCATCTTCACAAATATCCCATTCTTTGTCTCTTGAGAGAAACGGAGCACTCATCTTCACGAGGTCTTCACAAATATCTCATTCTTTGTCTCTTGAGAGAAACGGAGCACTCATCTTCAAGAGGTCTTCACAAATATCCCATTCTTTGTCTCTTGAGAGAAACGGAGCACTCATCTTCACGAAGTTTTCACAAATATCCCATTCTTTGTCTCTTGAGAGAAACGGAGCACTCATCTTCAAAAATATCCCATTCTTTGTCTCTTGAGAGAAACGGAGCACTCATCTTCACGAGGTCTTCAAAAATATCCCATTCTTTGTCTCTTGAGAGAAACGGAGCACTCATCTTCACGAGGTCTTCAAAAATATCCCATTCTTTGTCTCTTGAGAGAAACGGAGCACTCATCTTCACAAGGTCTTCAAAAATATCCCATTCTTTGTCTCTTGAGAGAAACGGAGCACTCATCTTCACAAGGTCTTCACAGATATCCCATTCTTTGTCTCTTGAGAGAAACGGAGCACTCATCTTCACAAGGTCTTCACAATTATCCCATTCTTTGTCTCTTGAGAGAAACGGAGCACTCATCTTCACAAGGTCTTCAAAAATATCCCATTCTTTGTTTCTCGATAAGACTTCAGTAAAACTGTTTCAACCGTAGCTATGATCTCCTTTGTTTTTTCGTGCGGTATACTCACTTCCGGTTTCAGACATTGTGGTTTGTCTTTCTAGTTTTGACCTCAATATCAAAGCTTTACAGAGATAACACACATTTGGATAGGACAGTTCAATCGTTCCTGTGTAGCTACATGCATCTTTTGATGTTTCAAAATTATGATGAACAGCCCGATCATTTTAATGGCTTGCTGAATTCTTATTTCAATCTACTGTTTTAATTGAATGTTCACATTGAAAAGACGATGTATAGAAAGAGAGAGAGAGAGAGAGAGAGAGAGAGAGAGAGAGAGAGAGAGAGAGAGAGAGAGAGAGAGGGAGAGGGAGAGAGAGAGAGAGAGAGAGAGAGAGACAGAGAGAGAGAGAGAGAGAGAGAGAGAGAGAGAGAGAGAGAGAGAGAGAGAGAGAGAGAGAGAGAGAGAGAGAGGGAGGGAGAGAGAGAGAGAGAGAGAGAGAGAGAGAGAGAGAGAGAGAGAGAGAGAGAGAGAGAGAGGATGAATGTATTCAGCCGGTTTCCGCTCCAAAGTCTGAAACCCTTGAAAGTAAAGCTGGTTCCTATTCGTTCGGTCGATGACCCCAGGAACCAATATGCAATTTTTTCTTGTTTATTTTAATGACTAATTTACCTCTCAACATATTCTCAGGGAAGACAGAATCGTATCACAAATTGTAGCCATTTGTTCCCCATAAGATTACGGTTACTTGTCTGGCTTCACGTTAATTTCTAGATGTTCTTACATGTCAACGCAAGGTTTCTGGCAATCATGAAAGCCCGATAGTTTTTTCAATAGGCAACTAATTTAAATGAGCTTTACCCCATTTAATTCCCCAAAGTGTCAATGAAGTTCTTGGAGCTTATATTATACCAGGGAGAACAAAATAAGAAAAATGCGGTAATCTTTAGTTGTTTTTATAAAGCGTATAATATCAATAATCTTTCCGCTCATCTTTCCTTGGTCCAAGCTCAAACAGGAATAATCAAGTAATAACACTTGCATGTTTTAGGAATTAATTAACAGCAGATCTTTTATTAAAACTTGTATGTTCTTGGAATTAACAAATAAAAGGTATTTTACTAATAACTAAGTTTTAAGCATTAACCAATAGCAAATTACATGAATTAATAGCAGTCCATCTTTTATTCATACTTGCATGTTTTAGGAACTAACTAATAGCATATCTTTTATAAATACTTGCATGTTTTAGGAACTAAATAATAGCATATCTTTTATAAATACTTGCATGTTTTATGAACTAATGAATAGCATATCTTTTATAAATACATGCATGTTTTAGGAACTAAAGAATAGCAGATCTTTTATAAATACTTGCATGTTTTATGAACTAAAGAATAGCAGATCTTTTATAAATACTTGCATGTTTTAGGAACTAACTAATAGCACATCTTTTATAAATACTTGCATGTTTTATGAACTAAAGAATAGCAGATCTGTTATAAATACTTGCATGTTTTAGGAACTAACAAATAGCAGATCTTTTATAAATACTTGCATGTTTTAGGAACTAACAAATAACAGATCTTTTATAAATACTTGCATGTTTAAGGAACTAACTAATAGCATATCTTTTATAAATACTTGCATGTTTTAGGAACTAAAGAATAGCATATCTTTTATAAATATTTGCATGTTTAATGAACTAATGAATAGCATATCTTTTATAAATATTTGCATGTTTTATGAACTAATGAATAGCAGATCTTTTATAAATAGTTGCATGTTTTAGGAACTAAAGAATATCAGATCTGTTATAAATACTTGCATGTTTTATGAACTAAAGAATAGCAGATCTGTTATAAATACTTGCATGTTTTAGGAACTAACAAATAGCAGATCTTTTATAAATACTTGCATGTTTTAGGAACTAACAAATAACAGATCTTTTATAAATACTTGCATGTTTAAGGAACTAACTAATAGCATATCTTTTATAAATACTTGCATGTTTTAGGAACTAAAGAATAGCATATCTTTTATAAATATTTGCATGTTTTATGAACTAATGAATAGCATATCTTTTATAAATATTTGCATGTTTTATGAACTAATGAATAGCAGATCTTTTATAAATAGTTGCATGTTTTAGGAACTAAAGAATATCAGATCTGTTATAAATACTTGCATGTTTTAGGAACTAACTAATAGCACATCTTTTATAAATACTTGCATGTTTTAGGAACTAACTAATAGCAGATCTTTTAGAAATACTTGCATGTTTTATGAACTAAAGAATAGCACATCTTTTATAAATACTTGCATGTTTTAGGAACTAACTAATAGCACATCTTTTATAAATACTTGCATGTTTTATGAACTAAAGAATAGCACATCTTTTATAAATACTTGCATGTTTTATGAACTAAAGAATAGCAGATCTTTTATAAATACTTGCATGTTTTAGGAACTAACTAATAGCACATCTTTTATAAATACTTGCATGTTTTATGAACTAAAGAATAGCAGATCTTTTATAAATACTTGCATGTTTTATGAACTAAAGAATAGCAAATCTTTTATAAATACTTGCATGTTTTATGAACTAAAGAATAGCAGATCTGTTATAAATACTTGCATGTTTTAGGAACTAACAAATAGCAGATCTTTTACAAATACTTGCATGTTTTAGGAACTAACAAATAACAGATCTTTTATAAATACTTGCATGTTTTATGAACTAACAAATAACAGATCTTTTATAAATACTTGCATGTTTTAGGAACTAACAAATAACAGATCTTTTATAAATACTTGCATGTTTTAGGAACTAACAAATAACAGATCTTTTATAAATACTTGCATGTTTTAGGAACTAACAAATAACAGATCTTTTATAAATACTTGCATGTTTTATGAACTAAAGAATAGCAGATCTTTTATAAATACTTGCATGTTTTAGGAACTAACAAATAGCAGATCTTTTATAAATACTTGCATGTTTTAGGAAAAATACTAATTGTTGATCTTATACACAAACACACACGCACACAGACAATCACACATCATCTACGTCTTCAATGATGTATATACTCACATACAGGCAATCACACATCATCTACGTCCTCAATAATGTTTGTAATCACACACAGATAGCAAATTGAATTAATATAACAGTCAAATCTATCACCGCACTCAACTTCCTGGGACTTGAACAATTTGTCGTCTGGAGTCCCCAGGGTCAGAGAAGAGAAGATAAATCGGGAGGAGAGAAATAGAGACAGAAACAGACAAGATGATGACATGGACAGACCTTGACCTGATGGCACGAGACACGAGGACACGAGACACGAAGACTTGGTATGTGTTTGCTGAAGTCACATGCTATTTAGGGACCCGACACTTTTTGTTTTAAAACCTATATTATAGAGCTTCGATCCCTGCTCAATCTGACCCGAGGTGGGCCCTTTAGGTCATAAGTGAGATATACTGTGTGGATCTTTCATCCAATTGTGAACGCTAGTCTGATGTGAGCTCTGAAAAGGACCGCTGGTTGCCTGTCTGAAGTTGTCACGTGTCGGTTGTTCAAACACTTGCCGTTTCCCCCCTTTTTTTAAAAAAAGTGTGCTGTTTTTATATTATACACTTTAATTTAATACAGTATAATGTGAGCGTTGTTTGCATGTTTCAAATATTAGAGCTCTTGGTTCACTAGGTTTCAGATGACCTAGGGAGCTGATAGTTTGCACTCTAACCTGTATCGTAGTATGACGTACACAAAATTCTATTTTTAGCACATTTAAAAAATTAAAGCGTGCAGTTTACAAATTATTACATCTGTTCTCGCTAGCTCGCTGTCAGCCCTGACAAGGGCGATTCCTTAATAGGACTACTAGCTAAGATGTAGATCCACTTGTGTTCCTGATGAAGGGTATTTATTCACTAACTGAAGATAACTTGATGACCCGGACTTTTGTGTAACAATGTTAATGTGGTTTTCTTTGTCAGATATCCGTTATACATCATCCTTAAATGATCATACACACCTGTGATGTTGAACGTATCTAGTCTAGTAACAGTGACATCAGGTAAACATAAATACTCATTCTAACAGTATTCCTTCGCGACAAGAAATGCAATAACACTGGAAAACTGCAAGAAGGAATATATACATGCTGGTTAGTGGCTCATTAATGGGCAAGAAACAGAGATACACAGAAATAAATGTAACTGGTTAACTATAAATATTGTTGGAGACAACTTCAAGGAATGGAACGAGGGACGAAGATATACCGATGACGGTTTTCAGATAGGAAAAATCTATGATAACGGAATGCTAATACAAGGAAAGTGCTGATAAATGTAATAACTTACATGTTAGGGAAATAAGAACATCCCGAGGGTTTGACATCGCGTGCCAGACAGAATCAAGTTTGTATCTTAAACCTTAAATATTACATTAACGCTTCAACCAGAACTGGCATAATAAAAGTGCAAGAGAAATTAAGTCACAAACAAGAGGTGGTGGTCTGATGTGTGGGTGGAAGACAACAACAGAAATGAGGCGGTCTATGGATGAAAGAAACAACAGGTGGTGAAATCATCCATGGACGAAAGAAACAACAGGTGGTGAACTGATCTATGGATGAAAGAACCAACAGTTGGTGAAATGATCTATGGATGAAAGAAACAACAGGTGGTGACATGATCTATGGATGAATGAAACAACAGGTGGTGAAATGATCTATGGATGAAAGAAACAACAGGTGGTGAATAGATCTATGGATGAAAGAAACAACAGGTGGTGAAATGATCTACGGATGAAAGGAACAACAGGTGGTGAACTAATCTTTGGATGAAAGAAACAACAGGTGGTGAACTGATCTATGGATGAAGGAAACAACAGGTGGTGAAATGATCTACAGAAAAAAAAAATGAAACAATAGGTGGTGAAATGATCTAGGGATGAAAAAAAACTACGGGTGGTGAACTGATCTATAGATGAAAGAAACAACAGGTGGTGAACTGATCTATGGATGAAAGAAACAACAGGTGGTGAACTGATCTATGGATGGCAGAAACAACAGGCGGTGAACTGATCTATGGATGAAAGAAACAACAGTTGGTGAAATGATTTAGGCATGAAAGAAGCAACAGGTGATGAACTGATCTATGGATGAAAGAAACAACAGTTGGTGAAATGATCTATGGATGAAAGAAACAACTGGTGGTGAAATGATCTACGGATGAAAAGAACAACAGGTGGTGAACTAATCTTTGGATGAAAGAAACAACAGGTGGTGAACTGATCTATGGATGAAGGAAACAACAGGTGGTGAAATGATTTACAGAAAAAAAGGAAACAACAGGTGGTGAAATGATCTATGGATGAAAAAAAAACAACGGGTGGTGAATTGATCTATAGATGAAAGAAACAACAGGTGGTGAACTGATCTATGGATGAAAGAAACAACAGGTGGTGAACTCATCTATGGATGAAAGAAACAACAGATGGAGAACTTATCTATAAATGAAAGAAACAACAAGTTGTGAACTGATCTATGGATGATAGAAACAACAGATTGTGAATTGATCTATGGATGAAAGAAACAACAGGTGGTGAATTGATCTATGGATGAAAGAAACAACAGGTGGTGAACTAATCAATGGATGAATGAAACAAGTATTGAACTGATCTATGGATGAAAGAAACAACAGGTGGTGAACTGATCTATGGATGAAAGAAACAACAGATGGTGAATTGATCTATGGATGAAAGAAAAACCAGCAGGTGAATCGATCTATGGATGAAAGAAACAACAGGTGGTGAACTGATCTATGGAAGAAAGAAACAACAGGTAGTGAACTAATCAATGGATGAAAGAAACAACAGGTATTGAACTGATCTATGTATGAAAGAAACAACGGGTGGTGAAATGATCTATGGATGAAAGAAACAACAGGTGGTGAACTGATCAATGGATGAAAGAAACAACTGGTGGTGAAATGATCTATGGATGAAAGAAACATCAGGTGGTAAATTGATCTATGGATGAAAGAAACAACAGGTGGTGAACTGATCTATGGATGAAAGAAACAACAGGTGGTGAACTGATCTATGGATGAAAGAAACAACAGGTGGTGAACTGATCTATGGATGAAAGAAACAACAGGTGGTGAACTGATCTATGGATGAAAGAAACAACAGGTGGTGAACTGATCTATGGATGAAAGACACAACAGGTAGAGAACTGATCTATAGATGAAAGAAACAACAGGTGGTGAACTGATCTATGGATGAAAGAAACACCAGGTGGTGAACTGATCAATGGATGAAAGAAACAACTGGTGGTGAAATGATCTATGGATGAGAGAAACATCAGGTGGTAAATTGATCTAGGGATGAAAGAAACAACAGGTGGTGAACTGATCTATGGATGAAAGAACCTTCAGGTCGTAAACTGATCTATGGATGAAAGAAACAACAGGTAGTGAACTAATCAATGGATGAAAGAAACAACAGGTATTGAACTGATCTATGTATGAAAGAAACAACGGGTGGTGAAATGATCTATGGATGAAAGAAACAACAGGTGGTGAACCGATTAATGGATGAAAGAAACAACTGGTGGTGAAATGATCTATGGATGAGAGAAACATCAGGTGGTAAATTGATCTATGGATGAAAGAAACAACAGGTGGTGAACTGATCTATGGATGAAAGAAACTTCAGGTCGTGAACTGATCTATGGATGAAAGAAACAACAGGTGGTGAACTGATCTATGGATGAAAGAAACAACAGGTGGTGAACTGATCTATGGATGAAAGAAACAACAGGTGGTGAACTGATCTATGGATGAAAGAAACAAGAGGTGATGAAATGATCTATGTGTTAAAGAAACACCAGGTGGTGAAATGATCAATGGATCAAAAAAAAAGATTAGGTAAACTGATTTATGGATGAAAGAAAAGAGAGGTGGTAAAAACACAGAGTAACCACAGATAAACAAAAAAAACACACAACCACAGCCACTATCCTTTGATCTCCCTACGGAGCACACAACCACCACTATAACTGGTACCCTTGTAAGACCTGCACCAAGGCATTGACTTGCTCGTGCCGTGGTGGTGGTTTCTGTGGCAAGTTGTTGTACATAATGAGGTTACCACCCACATGTACAACCTCATTAGTCGCCTTCTACGACATGCCTGAACATTAATGCCATTCTTTCTGTTGTCTCATCAACATCGTTACTATAGCAACAGAGAAAATGGACTTCTGGAACTACAAACACTATACACACATAAATTATTGGTGATGTCCATTACCATCACTGTAAACATAGACAATATTCGTAACGTTCACTACAACCACAGATATTCTTGAGGCTGTCCACTATAAACACACAGACAATTCACGCACTCTGCTAGACTGCATCTTCCTAGCAGCTCTCCCGCACAGACATCATCATCTGAGAAACAAAGAGCATATCGCTCTGATCCCTGGTTCCTTTCCCACTTGCAAGACCGGCGCCCTCTAAAGTACAGCGCTAGATTCACAGCAAAGACTGTAAGATAGCGCCTAAAATAGTTGCAGCGGCTTGGTACTGCAAATCGATTACAATAACAAAACGTCCTGGACGTTTTTATAAAGAAAGCTACATCACGATGTTTGTGTTACGTGAATACATTATGTGGTGCTCACGATGTCACGAAGCACGTAGTCGATTACAATCTTATCTTATTTAAAACATAAACAACTAAAGAAAACAAAAATCCAGTGAAATAAGCGTCGGCCAGGAGAAAATTACACCACCCTCACAGATAAACAATTCTCACAATAATGATTGAATGTAAACTGCATCTTAGAATGAAAAAAAAAAACAACAGAATAGAACATGGTATGAGTTTTCACACGCTATATTCGCCATAATAGACCGCGAACTGACCAAACAGAGAAAACTCTGAACGCTAGTCTGACCTCATATAAGCCGTCAAACTCAACATTACAGCGAGATCGCAATTCGTGGAAGTTGCGTGCCTTCTGTAAATAGAAGGAGATTTCACGCAACGGAATATATCATTGGAGGGCATCACATCTTCAAGAACATATAAATAGAATCTTCAAATAAAGTTATAAAGCTTATAGTGTACGATACATGTACTGGGTAATATTATTTTTAAACAAGTATGGGAAGTAACACGTTGTAGGGCCTTTCTGTTTTTTATTGTTAAAAGTGCATGGTCAGTTATCGTTCATTAGTAATTCTTCATATAGTTCTCTCTCTCTCTCTCTCTCTCTCTCTCTCTCTCTCTCTCTCTCTCTCTCTCTCTCTGTTAGATGGGCCTGCGTGCCCAATTCTAAACCCATTGAAAATAAAGTTCGTTCGTTCGTTCGTTCGTCCTCTCTTTCTCTCTCTCTCTCTCTCTCACACACACACACACTATAAGGAGGATAACCTACCATGTAGAAACTTCAAGTCACAAAGACAATATAGGCATGAGAAGAAGACGCTGGTGATGAATAGAATAAATACTGAGGAAACATGATGTAGCATTACATGGTAGTACTTGGCCTGGAATCCCCAGAAAAGAGAAGCACAGAGAGGAGAGCTGGAGACAGTAACGAAAATGACGAGGGGGGCATGAACCTTGAACTGATGGCACGTGACAGGAGGACGTGGCATGCGTTTGTTGAAGACGTATCTTCCCTGGACAGCTTAAGGATGTTCAATGATGAATGAATGAAGTGTAAACACCTAATGTAAACCTGACAAGACAGTCGGTCATTACTGGAGATGTGTAAACACCTAATGTAAACCTGACAAGACAGTCGGTCATTACTGGAGATGTGTAAACACCTAATGTAAACCTGACAAGACAGTCGGTCATTACTGGAGATGTGTAAACACCTAATGTAAACCTGACAAGACAGTCGGTCATTACTGGAGATGTGTTAAGAACACAAGACTCGCTGATCTACTTCTTTGAAGAGACACATTGATTTAACGGCATATCACCATTCACCATCTGCTCCTTTAAATAGGACACACAATCTATATTGGCAGTTCTTTATCTCTCTTACTTTAATGACAGTATTTCCATCTTATTTTACATTTTTTTTTTTTAAATTATGTACAGTCAATGCCGGGTCAAGAGCTGAAAGATTTAAAATATACCAAGAAAGTGGGGGCTGCGTAAAGTTTCAGCTTCGAACAATGAGGGAAATGGAGATTTTAAGCGTCAAAGATTTGAAACGGGCCGAATATATAAATCTCATCTGATCTTAGACAAAAGTAGTTACAAATATGGCGATACTTCACACAGCTGATACAGGATATGGAATATTCAGCACACAGTCTAAGAAACACTGATGTATGATTACGTACTCTTGCGTACAGACACTCTTCACAAATAAGAAATTATTACAAGTAAAATAAAATAATACATCAATCTACTGCTGGTCTTTGATGATTTAGACAGGCACATATACACAACCCAATGTCATCATCTACGTGTCCAAAGATTACGATATACAAAAAATCTAATGTCATTTACGGGTTCCACGATGTTTGTTGCCACTTAAAACCACTCTCATATATATATATATATATATATATATATATATTATATAATATATATATATATATATATATATATATATACTATATATATATATATATATATATATATATATATATATATATATGAAACAAAGTTCAAATTTAACAATTATCCACGTCATGCATAAGTTGAAAGATGTATGCAGCAAATACAAAAACACTACGGTTACCAATGTCTCTAAGATGTACATGTAACAACATACAAACAACATTTCATCATGCACAAGTACAAAGATCTACACAACTGTATGTCATTTACGAATCTAAAAGTACAAATAGACACGCACAACAAACGCAATACCATCTACATACAAAAGACTTCTATAACCATTTACGATCAAAAGCCACCTGAGTATTCAAAGACATATAACAATACACAGACAAGTAAATCTTATTAAGCCACCAACGGTAGATAAATGGCGCATAAACAACCCGATGTCATCTACGTATTCAATGATGTGTGTAATCACAGACTGTTTACGTCATCAGCGATTTATGTAACGACACACAGATTAATGGAACATCTCTATGTCTTCAACCCCGTATGTAATCACACACACACACGCGCGCTTTAGAGCATCATCTACATGTCCACGATTAATACAATCACATATAGACAACTGAACGTCAGCGCCGTCTTCAACAATGTGCGTAATCACACATACACACACAATCGAACCTGCGTCTTCAACGATGTACGTAATAACATACAGACAATAGAACATCTACGACTTCAGCATTGCACGAAGATCACATACGTCTTCACCAATGCACGTAACCACACACACAATAGAACAACTACGCCTTCAACGATGTAGGTAATCACACACAGATAATCGAACATAATCTACGTTTTTCACGACGTACGTAATCATGCGCAGACAATAGAACATCTAGGTCTTCACCGATGCAAATAATCACACACAGAAAATAGAACATTTACGTCTTCACAGATGCACGTAATCACGCAAAGATAGAAGAACAACTATGTCTTAAACGTTGTACGTAATCCCACGCGCATAATCAAGCATCATCTACGTCTTCACCGATGAATAAAATCACATATAAACAACTGATTGCCATCTATGTCTTAAACGATGTTTGTAATCACATGAAGATAATCGAACATCATCTAAGTTTTCACCGACATTGGTAACCACTCAAAGATAATCGAACATCATCTAAGTTTTCGCCAACATATGTAATCACTCAAAGGTAATCGAACATCATCTTCGCCTTTAACGGTGAATACAACCACAGATAAACAGCCAGATGTTGTTTACAGCAATCTCTTTCCAAGCACGTGAGGAAATAACCATCCACAGTTTGGAATGGAGAAATATGGAAACAGCGTCCAAGGTCCTCAGGAACACAAACTGTGTTGTCTGAGTCTGGTCTCTTGTCAGCGAAACAGTCACCACAAAGCCGACACAAGGGATGTCGCACATTAAACGGCGACATCATAAGCCATTAAGCCGGCTGCCGTGAAATCCGGTTTTGGCACTCACGCTCGCTCAACGAGCTGGTCATTCTATAGAGCTCTCTAGTTCTATGAAGGCATGCCAGGCGAAGTGGCTGATTTGGGAGGAAGTAGATATCATCTGAGAGATGTGAGTGAGTGAATTAATGAGTGTGTGGCTGATAAAATGAGTGAGCGAAAGAGTGAGTGAGAGTTAGCAGTGTACAAGGCAAAACTTGATAATGACGAGGAAGAAAAAAACAGAATTGAGGAACATATAAAACGGAAATTAGAGCATGTATATCGAAAAACAGGAAAAGTGATAGAAATCTGGAGGTGCATTAGAAGAGAAGTAAAAGGAACGAAGAATTAGAGGTACGAGTAGTATTTAAAAATGAAAAACTAGAGAAAACACAAGAGGAAGGAAGAAATGAGAGAAGAAACGGAACAAATAAGTAAAATAGAAAGATGAAGTAAAATAGAAGATCGTAAAACAACAGAAGAATGATAAACAATGACTCTTTCATCACTCCGTAGCACTGGACCGCCACTTCAACTGATACCTTGAAACAAGCCTGTATTACATGACTGTGTTCACATGACTGTGTTCACATGACTGTGTTCACATGGAAGGAGTCAGAAGTAACTCACTGTACATGAAGAAGCTCCTAACCCCAAGCTTGACCTCACACAGGTTACCTCTTACGATATGCATGAAGCCACAGTCATCATCTATTCTTGTTGTTCCTATCCTGAGAGTTGCCCAGATACCACATGGGATGGAGTGACGTGAAAAGTGGAAATAATTAGAGACGATGTGAAAACAAAATTAGAATGAAAGAACATGTGATCATAACAGAAGGGAGAATAAATAGGGGGAGATGAGAGAGACAGGATGACTGATTAGAGAAAAATAAAATAGAAGACAGAATGACGGTACAGGATGTCCTTGACCTACGATGGGGTTGTACGACTGCGTCATAAATCGATCAGGTCGTAAGTCTAAAATCACTATATACGTTTGAACCTTAAATAAATGTTAACCTTCAACATGCCTAAAATACGTGCGTTTGTTTTGTTACATTTTTTACAACTAATTTTACTCTACGTTTATGGTGATCAAATAAAATGTACAAGTTACAACATAAAATTACTGTTCTGTTCTCTGGTCTGCTCAGTGACCCTCGGGAACAACACGCTGATAATGGCATCATCATAATAATCATCGTCATCTCCCTCATCACAATCATCATCACCACCCCCCTCATCATCACTATCATCATCCTCCTCATCACAATCATCATCACATCCCTCATCACAACCATCATCATCCCCCTCATCGTCATAATCATCACCACCATCATTATCATTATCACCCCCCTCATCGTCATAATCATCACAACCATCATCACCCTCATCACGATCATTATCACCCCCCTCATCGTCATAATCATCACCACCATCATTATCACCCCCCTCATCGTAATAATCATCACCACCATCATTATCATTATCACCCCCCTCATCGTCATAATCATCACCACCATCATTATCATTATCACCCCCCCCCCCCTCATCGTCATAATCATCACCACCATCATTATCATTATCACCCCCCTCATCGTCATAATCATCACCACCATCATTATCATTATCACCCCCCTCATCGTCATAATCATCACCACCATCATCATCATCTTCATTACCCTTCAACTCCCCAACAAATCTGCCCCTCACGTCTTGTGCCATTCTCTCAAGATCTTTCCTTTGTCGTTACTTGCTGAAGTTTTTTTTTTGTGCCTTGACGTTTGTACTGGATAGGGGAGCTGGTCCCATGCCCAACCCTATCTAACTGCATTTTACGACATGGTTGGTTGGTTAGTGTTGCTATTGTAACCTTGCCTTTCCGGCCCCAGTATCACACGGCCGCTTACAATGATATCATCCTTTTCATTTGCGCTCCTTACACGGCAAGGGGCCAACATTGTTGCTAGACTCCTTGCAGGAAGCCTGCACCAAGCAGTCACATGTTCTAGCAGCAGTGGTTTCTGTGTCAATTTGTTTAACATAATGAGGTTTCCCACAACATGTACAAGGTCATATTGGTCGCCTTCTAAGACATATTTGAGGGCGCAGTAGTCCTATCCTATATATTTCTCATCTCAGACTCCCGGGAACTATTAAGAACGACATGCTAAACTTCAATGAGCCACTAAGCAACAAGTGCGTCTAAGGACAACATAAACATGTCTACTCTTATTAGAAACTACATAAGTGGAGCCAGGCCATACAGTAATGATGACTTACATTACTACAAGCGGTAATGAGTTAATGAGATAATTAATAACTCAGCTGACGCAACGAGACAGTGATTGAGACAAAACAGCCCATAATAAATCTGTACCAATATTGGTAAGTGCGTGGGCTTGTAGAAATCGATCAGACGCTCAATCGATTTTTGTTCCTCACAATTCAACGAGAAAGCCAGGTCCTCGGTTATGTAAACTTGGGGGATCTGAGGGTTTACGAGAAGGCTCCAAAGATGAATTCACAGCAAATTTATCTCGTTTATATTTGAGGCGATGTCTAGAACTCGTCTGGAATGGGATGAGCTATGCGAAATGCACCGTATCTATCGGCAGGAACTCTGTGGGCACGTTATAGATCATTACTTACAAGCAGTTTTACACCATGTTTTTATGACAGTTGGCGCCATTCTTTATTAATGGCTACCGCGTTAAATCACAGCAGAGCTGAGCACATTTGAGGAATGTTTGTGCATGCCTGTGTGTGTATGCGTGTGCTAACTTTCAAAGCAGGATTTCTCAAATGTCTAAAGTAATCAAAGAACAGAAAAGACCGTATAGCTTGGATCTTATGATTGAATGTTTGTGATTGGCTGACAGTTGTTGCAAGAAAAATAGCTAATTTACGGGAAAGTGACACATTTACAAACTGTAATTGGTTTTATTGTGATAAATAAAATAGCCTGAGGCAGGAGTATTTTACGATCGTGTTTTTCATTAGTTATAATTGTATACGTGTAATGAGTAATGATGTGGTTGTATGCGTTTGATTAATAATGATGTCGTTTTGATTAATGTTGTATATTTTGATTATTTGGCGCAGCGTGCTTTCAGAAAAATAGAACACACAAAAAAAAAAAAAAAAAAATTAACGTATTTAATGTGGGCGTCCGATTGGTTAAGCGGTTAGAGCGCTCGTCTCCTATCTCATAGTTACTGCGTTCCGAGTTTGAAACCTGGTAGTGTCATCCTCCAGTCTACCAAGCTGTAAAAGGGTACTTGACTCTGCTCATGAGTTAGGAAAGGGAAAGGCAGCAAGAAATGTAAGTTGTCACCCCATCTGATAAAGCGTCTACTTCTGACATCAAGATTTGTTCTCAAGGGGGTTGATGAAAGCCATACTGTCAATCTGCTTCTCTCAAGGAGTTGACATTCTTGGAGAACAAATCCTATTGTTTGTTAGCCTTTCCCACACGGACACGTGTCGGTCCATATCCTATTGTTTCTTAGCCTTTCCCACATGGAGACATGTCGGTCTGTTAGATTTAGTTTGTTGAGCAGATGGTGTCTGAGTCTGCAGTGGTCGGCTCTCAGTTTGAGAATTATAACTTGATCTCCTCTCGGTAAGGAGTAGTACTCTCTCTCTTTAAACATCACATGGAGTAAGGAGCTACAACTGACGCTGATTACCTTGCAGGAAGCCTGCACATGTGATCCTGCAGTGGTGATTTATGTAGCGAGTTGTGTTACATCATGAGATTTCCAGCTCCATGCAGAACCGCATTTGAGTTGCCTCTTACGATTGGCCTGAACATGTAGTAACACGTTTATTTATTGGTCTCTTAAAGTTACCGGGTTCTTCTTATCTTCTTCTTCTTCGTTCGCCCTGAAAAGGACGGTGGTTGCGTTGTGTCTGTTTACGCCGGAGCTGTGATATCTGCACCATTTGGTCGACACATCCGACTTCAGCACGGCATTTTTTAGGGACCGGGTTTGCCTTCCCTCTTCGATCCCTACTCTCTCAGCCAGACTGCACTGCTGCAGCCTGTTTCCAGGACCACCACGTGGAGGTGGAGTAGGGTCTTGGTCAGCTCTGGTTCGCTGATCCTGATGCAAGCAGTCTAGCTATGGGTCGCTGACTGCATTCTCTATTGCTGCATCTTTGGGTCCCACCGGGTTCTAAATCAGGTAATGTCACCCTCCAGTCTACCCAGCTGTAAATGGGTGTCTGATTCTGCTCTTAAGTTAGGGAAGGCAAAGGCAGGGAGGAAAGGAATCAGTCATAAAGCTGAGGTTTGACACAGTGAAGACTCTGGCACAAGGGTGGCGAACAAAATTTGAGATTGGGTGCCAAAATTGGCGATGATCTTCTAACAAATTCTCCCGCATGTCCATGGGAATTCTGAGCAGCAGTTTATCATTTAAAATTATTATATTTCTATTTTAAAATTATTTATCATCCGACATCACATGTTCTCGCAAATAACAAGGTGGGACAAGCCGGCTTAAGAAGTCTCCTTAGAATACGTCACAGCACCAGGTCGATAAAAAATTAATTCGCTACTTCATTTGCAGTAATGATACGATCGTAATTATTAATTAATTATGGGTGAGGTATAAATAATCTTTGGGCGGCAATACATGCTACGTGCCAAACACATTTTTTGCGTGCCAGTGTGGGCACACGTGACATAGGTTCAACACCCCTGCTATAGTACTTCAGCAGAATCTGCTAAAGGACTACCTATTTACGTTTTATTTCATGAACGCGAATAGTCAAGCCTTAACTGAAGAAGATGGACAAGACAAACAAATACATGACATAAATATCAACATGGATAAAAATACAAACTCGTGATAAAAGCCAGGTACCGTTTAACATGTTCGGGTCAGCTCGTAATAACACCCCTGCAGTATACATGTTTTATTTAACAGCATCGTGGCACAACCATCAAACCTGCTGAAGTTGGCAATTTATTTAGATTTGCACAAACATTCAAGGGGAATTTAGTACATTATCTAGACTGGTTTCTAAATTCAGCTGTTTGCTCTTTGAAAATAACAAATCGTTTCAGTCTAACGTTTCTACCATTCTTAGCCTGCATACGACTTCACGCTTAGCACTCCTCTCGCAAACAAAGCTGCCTCTAGCCGCGTCTGTCCCGTAATACTGAGCAAGCTTCCTGCGGACACGCTGTAGTGCTGGGACCACGACCCATAAGTAGGGCAATAGAGTTGGTGCAGGCTTCCTAGTGTCGTGGTTGAGTTTGAGTGTAGAGTATTTGTCGAGTTGGACAACAGTAGTGAAATCGACAAGGGATAGTGGACTGACAGAGTTATAGATTACACACACAGAAAGGTGTAAATAGGAGATGGACTTGAGACAACCTGGAAGAAGATTTATTCAAAGGATCTCTCTCTCCAGGCCTCAACTCACTTTTACTGTCTAAGCCTCTCCTGCTCTCACTCTTTTCTCTTATCATACATAGAGATTCTAGTAAAGAGCTAAAAATACAAATATGGATGGAAAGGTCGTGAACAGCGCATTAATAAATGTGTAAAATTTATTAAAGAAGAAAAGCATGAAAATAATGCATATCATCACAACAATATAAAATTACATCAATAATCAGTCAAATATGCAAATACTCCAACAACCACACACACAGATCACCGACATGAACCTGTAGAACACAAAGAGATAAATAATCGAGTGACAGTCCTTCGGTTTTCGGGGACCAGCTGAAGTAACTCCAGTAAGTGGTGTTTTCGTATATATCCTCCATCGGTGATGGAATTAACCTGAATAACATCACTGTATAGGCGCTATCGTTGTTGACCCCCCCCCCCCCCCCCCCCCCCCCCTACTGGCGCGAGTTGGGCTGGGGGACGCTGTTTATCTCCTGCTGACCAACTGATTGAACTGGGCGACAGCCTGTCCGCTTTTCGGGGACCAAATGTACTAGCTCCAGGAAGTGAATTACTTGTAGATCCTTCGTGAGGGACTAGCCTACAAAACTTTCTTTGTTGGTGCTAAACGTTGGTGACTCCCCTTATAGCGTGAGTGGGGCTGGAACTCTGTCCATAGATGGCTGCTCATACGTGCGAGGTTTTAAGTATCCAGGAAGTACACCAGAAGAAGTCACTTGAGGACAAAGAGACCCAGGCGCGCTTATCCGGCGCAAGGCTCCGCTTGGCTGTAAATCCTGTTTAAACTGGTTTGGCTGTGGTTTGCTGGGTGCCCCGTTTAGGCACAAAAAGGTGGGTGATGTGTGTGGTAAAGTGGGATGTTATAAATATTTATAGGGGACTTAGTGTACTGACTGAGATCAGCTGTGAAGGTATCTATATCTAATAAGAGTAGTGTATTATAGATAACCTTACTTACTGCCACATATGTATACCTCAGTCAGAATTATTCAGGAATAGTGTGATGACTACGTTATATGTCTAGGGTATGTGTATGATGAAGTGTAAGTCATAACAACAACAGACAGATAAACAATTTAATTTATTCCACCACACTTGACAACACTGTGACACTCACAAACATATAACACTCTAAGAGGATATCTTAAAGGAGTCACTGATAACTTTTCAAATAACAATATGTATTCAGTGCTGTCATGAATGTATATGTGTCCTGATTCAAATACAAAGGGAACCAGGAATCACAATCAATTTTAATTACAAGTTATATGTACAGAATTTATTAATATGATTATTGTAGTGACATATATTATTAATGGTATCCTATGTGTGTCAGTTGTGTAGTATTAATATGAGGTAATACTGGTTTTGTTTTGTTCAAGCTCTGTTGGTATTTGTCATCATGACTTCAATAGTTTGTTTCTATTGGAACTAGTATTGGAGATGTTCTCAGTTCCTGGTATTAAAACAATTAAATTCCCCTCTTAATTTTAGTTTATAATGTCATTTTAAGATGGGGGTACATAATGTTGAGCTCCATGGCCACACTCTCTTATCTTGCGTGATGACTGCAGTAAAAGACTCCTCTGCTCAATTATTTAAATGAGTTCTGGAGCCACCCCACTGGTTGCTATATGGACCAAGGATTATGCTGTCCACCTCTGGCTTCAGCAAAGCTCTGACCAGGTGCTGCTCAATAACTTTAAGACCACGGTCCCTGAAACAAGAAGGTTGTACCTTCTACGTCAGAACTAATTTATACTCCATTTCTACACTGAGCACAATACATCACAAACATTGAGTTCAGAGCGTTAGGCCAACTGTCAGCTTCATCTGAAATACTTTATACCAGTATTTCCCTCCCTAATGGTTACTACGCCTCTGCAATTCCAGCATTATTTCTTTCTAGTTAATAATCTAGGTGTCAGTGTACTGTTTGGCCATTCCATGCAGTTTTACTTTCCTCCGACACCTTCTGTTCAGGCTGGAGCACTATAGGCTTTACATCATGTTCGCTACTGAACCACACATATATACAGACATAAATTATCAATTTACATTCAATTTTCATTAAAAGATATTGAATATTTCAAGCTTACCACAATTCATGGAAATAATAATAAAGAGTTTCGTTGACTGGCAATGAATATAGCACAACTCCGATCTGCCGATGTCCCAGGCTTTATTTTATAAAAAATATACACTGGTGCTCAACGCACTGCTTCTTAGTAGGTTTATTACAAGATGTGGCAATGAAAAGACGCTCTGAATTGTGTATATTCGCAGCTCTACCCAATCACACCACGTCTACACATCTTTTCAAAAAAGTACCCCTTTCTCACGTTTCCCCTGACAACACAAGATAGTATTTATAGTCCGACCAATCGTGTTTAGTCTTTCATTTGTTGCGCTCCAATCACATAGGAGTTAACATGGTAGGCTATTTCCGTAACGTAATGTTTTTTCAAACACGTTATAAAAAAATTTTATGAGCAGAAATGATTTCATGCTGTCAGGCACCCCCACTATTTTATTTTGGCCATAACTTGGTAATTCCTAGACTATTTGCGTAACGTTTTGCATATTCTTTGTCAGCAAACCCTAAGGAACCCAAATATACGAATTTAAGGGAGCTAGGTGGCTGCGTTCAAAATGTGCATTTTCTACCACCTCCTGTTCACTTCAATCCCCATGTGGTGTCTGGGTACTGTCATGTTTTCAAACGTAAACCCATCTAATGTCATCTTTCCCAATAAGCGTTTTTCAGGATTTTAAAACCTAACTCTGGTATGGGTAGTGAATTTTATCACTGTCGATGTGAAATAAAGTTAGTGCATGTGGCCTTACACGCGTGATGGCAGCAATTGTGTATCGCGCGACGCGTGTTTAGTGTTGCAGGTGTCCCTGCTTTCTGCCTCTCCCTTCTCTCTATCCTTTAGTCCATCTGTCTTTTAGTTACACCGTGTATAAAATGGAATGAATGAAATATTAAATTTAGGTCATTGATCAGCTTGCGTATCTCAAGGTTTTTCCAAGAAATACAGTACACGTTTCATTGAAGAAAGCGTGCAGCGACACAGTAGGCTTTTACTATCAACGTGAAAGCGTTACAATTTGCCGACGAAGTAGAAAACAAGGGGGATTTCGAGTACAGTCATTGTGACAGCACTGTTCTTTACCATTCTTCTTTCCTTTTATTAAATTTATTTGTTAGGCTTTGCATTTACGTTTTAATTTATATATGGGGATTAGAATAATTCACGACAATGTGGAATTCTGCTATAGGCATGCTGAGCGGGTTTGATATTCTGGAAGCCGCAATGCTCTGGCTGGTAATCCAATAGGCGGGTAGAGAACTACTACTGCGTTTGGCGATTCCAGATTTAGCGTTGGCTCCTTTGCACTGCGTGAGCTTAACTTGGCGTTGACAAAAAGGGGTTTTGATTCAGGAACGGGGTTGACGATTCGTTGCTAGATGTATACAGAAACCCTCTAGATCGAAGAGTATATGACTTTCTTCGCCTGACTGAAGTCTGCTCTAGCGATTCGGTCTTCCTGAAACTGAGACCCAAAAAGAGACACCCTTTTACATCAAGCAAATAATAAATCACACTAACTTTATACAGAAAGTTTCGCTCCACTATGGGATTAAATTTATTGTAGTTATTGCTATGATAGTTTAGGGCTGTCTTTAACCATGTCTCCTGTTCCTTAAAATTATCAATTATCAGCACGCGCCCGCATAGGCTTAATATCTTTTGCACACCCAGGTACCTGTCAGTAACTGTTCTGACAGCAACAATCTACTCCTCTTCTCCCAATCTCAACATACAGGAAACCTAACCTGTAGCTACAGTTAAATGAATATGCTTATTCATCTTACAACATTAAATGAATTTACATAAACAGATTACAGCATTTGACATTACACAAATAAATCGTATGTCCCCTTTGGGAAATATATTAGCATTTTCCACAAAATGAGTACAAAGAAAATGCAATGTTCTTGCTATAATAATACAGTTGTGGCTAGATCATAAGATATAATTATATCTATGCCTGGTGACTGCTTTCAGTGAAAGTTATAGACTAGTGCCTAGCCACACAAGTAAGCATAAAATGATCCTCCCTTGCCACTAGAAATATCTATCAAAAAGGAATAAGTGACTATCTCCCATAATCCAGAGTTATTACCTGCATCTCACTATTCAGTTTAAGGTGAACAATCCACACCTGACATTATCTTACAGAAATAACAGTTAATTTTGCTGACTCTTAACCCAATGGTAAGCATTCGTGGACTGATTCTACGCCTAATATCTGTTATTGTAAGTTTAACATTTAACCCATGATAAACCGTAACAGTTTAAGCACCACTTAATAGGCCGTAGACAGCGCTACCTTATCACTGAATAAATTACTAGGAGAAGTCCTCAGAAATAAATTCACTTCCCTAACAGATATATATAAAAGCTAACATGAATCTAATATTATAATTATAAGATATGTCAACTCACCCCGAAAAATGACTAGAACATAGGCAAACACATTCTAGTACTGTGTTAAAGTTTGCCTTATCTCATGATGGTCATCTACGGGCCAGGAAAATTTACGAATGTCTTTGTCTATTAAAACCAGTCTACTCTTATAGATCACAAGGGACGCTTCCCCCCCCCCCCCCCCCCCCCCCCCCCCCCCCCCCCCCCCTCCCCCGGGCCTGGCCTGCATATTTCTACAGAAGTTCGGCGAAAGACGTAATCTAGAGTAAGACAACAGAAATCGTGCGAAAGTTCCCCAGGTAGAGAAATGCATAACATTATGCTCTATCTTGTCTAAGGGGCGAAAACCCAAAAACTGACCGCGATTGTTATCTTCCCCTGAAACAGATCACACTCGTTACCCAGGCCTCAAAGGGTACCAGCCGCTCGTCATCAAACGTTTTAAAGCGACCAGAGAAATTCCCCTGTTGGGACCACAGAGGATACCCGCCGCTAACGAACCGTTTCTTTCACAGAAACCGTCTTTGGCTCGTTCTAACACTTAAAGCGGACCCGAGAAATGTTTCTCTGGTCGAACGTACCACAGGTGCGGTTTGATAACATTACGTCTAGCGTTAGCTGACCGCAGCTGGCCAGCGTAAACAACCTCGGGTGGGGTTTGAGAGGGTGAGAAAGTTTGGCCACAAAGGTAGAAAAGGAAAGAAAAAGAAATTACAAAATGTCCAGGAAAACAGAACATTTAAAGGAGTAATCAAATTATGGACAAGATGGTAAAATGAATTATCTTTCACGTGACACCTAGAAACAATTACAGTGTTGGCTACATGTTCCGTAACAAGCGACAAGGATAAAGAAGAAGATGAAGAAGTGTAGTGAAATCTGTGAGAACTAACGCTTAATTCCACAGCACGTTCAATTTGCATACCGAAGTAAGGGCCTAAACGATTTGCCGCGGTTTAACATTAATACCATGACGGGCGTTCGAAAGACCCCCTTTTTCTCGACCCGCGTTCTGGACATATATTCACACGCTGGTTTTAGCAGAAGATATATATACACACACGCAATGTGACGTGGCGCCGTAAGGTTAACGTCCGATAAGGTAGTTTAAAATAAAAGGAAAATTAAGGTTAACGTCCTATTTGTTTTTGAAAATGCCGTACTGAATTAAATAGGAGAGGGGAAGGAGTCCTTAATTTGAATATTTGAGGTCAGTTTTATTTGAAAAGGAACGCTATTCATTAAACAGTCTCTGATTGGCTGTAGTATAATAGACAAACGGTTGTATAAAACCAATTAGTAGTTGGTATTCGGGGCTACTTGTTAACTAAAATTTATACACTAAAGAAGTTGTTATAGACAAGGCAAGAGTACTGTCTTGGTTGCTAATTCTGCACAAGCAGCGATTTGGATTATGCCATATACCGCAATATTCAACTGTTTAGTGTGTAGATTTCTTTGATTGCGGTAAATATTGAAACCTTTATATTAACATTTATATTGTCATTTTTATCATTATTATGTATGCATTATTGAAGTTGTATGAACCTTAAAGGGGAAACATTTATCTGGAGGGAAGGCAACATCACTCTGTGTTGTTTCACAGCGTTGTTAGGAACTGTATTAACCTGGTATAGAAAAGCCAGACAGGCTTTCGGCCATATGGGGAGAAAAGAAAATTAAATATTTATGATGAAAAGAAAAAGTTGTGTTATGACATAAGACCAGGAAGATTACTGGCCGTCTTCATCAGCAAGTCACCGTGATTGTACATGACTTGATAGTATTAATGTAAAATGTTTCCTTTATCAAGGAAATGTCAAACGGGGTTTGAAAGTTATTTATCCAGAAGGGGGTACCAACCAAATTGAGAACGTTAACTAATTGTTTAGTTACCATACTGATGTCTGATGATATTGCCATGTTAGAATAATGAAAGAGAGAGCTTATTAGATGCTGAGTGGGACACATTTGTATTGTTCCAGAGTTTCATCTACGAGTGAAAGTGAGCCCAGGTGACCTAACACCTGTCCTTAAGTTCTGCAGTGAGGCCTAAATACTGAGTGTCTACACAGTGATTTACCTATAGAAGCAGAATCGTGTCTTGGCAGTGGAGACTGGCGTTTTATACATACTTCAAACAGCCTGGTTCCAGAGACCTCAGATAAGAATTGTCTGGGAAATTGATATCACAAACACTCCACTCTCTCAGTTTTCCCATAAGATAGGGTATCAGACAGTGAGGAACAAAAACGTTCAATAAACTTGTACCCTTTTCTAGGAGCAAGAAATACTTGACATTTTTCCAGCTTGAAACATATAAATAATTGTGGGATAAAACAGACTCAATGACAGTTGTAAAATAATTGGTTGTAAATAATTTCATTATCATGTTGAGTTGATTATTCCTGTGTCAGAAGAATAACTAGATACAGGAAAATAAATTATAAAAAAATAAGTTACATTCCAAACTTTACTCAGTGACTTGTTTAATCATTGTTTATTAGTAATAGGTGTAATTGTTGTCTTGTTCATACATTTCATCACATTGCATATACCCTAGACCAGGGGTCGGCAATCTACGGCACGCGTGCCAAGCGTGGCACGTGGAACGATTTTCAATGGCACGCTGAGTGAATTAAAATACTGTACAGTATATGATCTCATTTTTAAAAAAAATTGAATTTTTAATTAAATAGAAGCATATAATTCTTTTAAAGCTATACGTGTTTTTACAACCCTTCAAAACGAAAGTTGTTAGACATTGGAGGTAAGAATGTGAGATCTGATGCAAACTAAAGGCCTGATCATACTATATTGCACGTAAGTCTTCGTTTTTACGGACCGTTTCCGAGAACAAACATTCTTCAACGAATTTCAAGAGGAGTGGTTATACTTTGCGGCGCCCGCTAGTCTGGCGTCTACCTGCTACCGTATTTTGCAGGATGAGATTCTTTAAAAGAATTCCAAGCGAATTTTGACGGGCAAGCGGAGACGTAATATCATAATTACGCAATAGTGTCTGGCTAGCGCCTGGACGAGCTTATTTATTTCGTTTTCGCTCGCAGTTTTTAACTCCCAGTGTGAGTTTGGAGCAACAATGACTGACCTCGACGAAGTTATATTTCCGTCCTATCCTTCCCCTCTCTCCCGACCACCACCACCTCTACAGTTCTCTAGGCTGTCGCATACTCATGCCCGTACAGTCCGTTGACCGCAGCACAAAATTTGGTGTTGTTATTAGGTAATACGGTGCCGTTAAAATAACTCAAAAAAGACAAAAACTTGATATATGCTCGTTTCAAGACTTTTGGACAAACGAATATGGATTCATGCAACAAAAGAATCGTGCTGTTTGTGCTTTGTGTTATGAAAGTGTCGTGTGCCGTACGTCAAGTGTACAAAGACACTATCAAACCAAACATCAGTCCATGTTTAAAAACTCTGAGGAGAAAAGTGAAGCCATAAAAATGGCTGTTTCTGGCTACAAAAAAAACAAAGTAGTATTTTTAGTCAAGCAATTGGAACCAAAAATAAAGCTACCGAATGTAGTTACAAAATTGCACCGTGTGTAGCTTCGAAGGGCAAACCTTTCACAGATGGAGAATACATCAAGGAAACATTTTTGAGCAGTGCTGAAATTTTGTTTAGTGATTTACCAAATAAAGAAACAATACTGTCTCGGTTTCGAGAAATACCGGCTTCTGCGAGATCAATCGAGAGACGCATAACTGATATGGCTGAAAATGTAACGGTAAAACAAACAACCGGGTTACAACAAGCTGTTGTATTTAATGTCGCTCTTGACGAAAGTGTCGATGTGAATGACGCGGCGCGCCTAGCTATAGTTGCGCAATATTGTGACAACGACCGTATTTATGAAGAACTGTGCTGCTTGATACCTTTTGATGGTACAGCCAAGGGAGAGGACATTATAACTGCATTTGTAAGCTATTTCGAAAATCAGAACATTAACATGAATAAAATATTCTGTGTTACTACTGATGTCGCCCCTGCATTTGTCGGAAAGAACAAAGGATTTGTTAAACTCCTTGAGGATCGTATTGGACGTCAAGTATTGAGCTTCCATTGCATTATACACCAGGAGAGTTTGTGTGCGAAGATTTCGTCACTATCCTTGAACTCTGTAATGGAAACTGTTGTCAAGATAGTTAACTTCATAGTTTCTCGCTCTTCATTGACCCACAGGCAATTCAAGTCTCTTCTACAAGAAATGGAGAGCGCATAAGCGGACCTCCCGCTATACAGCAATGTTCATTGGCTTAGTCGAGGTTATGTTTTGAACAGATTTGTATCATGTCTAGAAGCAATCAAGGTGTTTCTTGATGAAAAAGAACAACATTTCCCGGAATTGAATGACGAGAACTGGCTATGCAAGCTGAAGTTTCTGGCTGACATAACTACAAATCTGAATGAATTAAACTTGCGTTTACAAGGGCAGGGTCAAACAGTACTTGATCTTTTTGAGCACTGGAAAGGATTTGCGTCAAAATTAGACATATTTTGCAGAGATATTACGACTAACACATACAAGTACTTTCCACACGTAAAGGCTCATTCAAATCGATTTACTGTCAACAGAGATGAGCTTCAGAAGTATTGTAGCGAAATTTGGTTCCTCTTGCTTTGTTGTGAAAAAAAATGTGTAGCGCGACTCCCACACACACACCAGCGCAAGGTCAGCGCGGCGGTCTTTCTTTGAAGTTTGTAGTAGACGGGAAATGTGACTTACGGTTGAAGCCATACAGTATTACTGAAGAATGAGAAAATAGCTAATAGGAATGAATGGCGGACTTTCAAAGTTTGCATTTACTGGAAATTAAATTATTAATTACCGGAGAACGCCCGGTTGGAATAATATTAAATAAAAATAATTCAACAAAGGAGATAGACTAGGAATTATATCCAAAAGGATATTGTTCAAATATAAATAGTTTTAAAGATAATTAATATTTTTCACCTTCATCACATCGGCTAAAAGTTAGCTAATAATCTTTAAAAATTTATTACACTAACAAGCCTCAACGGATTTGTATAAAACTTATATGGAATGAAAGCCTCATATGGGGAAAAGGGAATGATACATAGGAAGGACGGAAGAATATAAGTGTGTAGTGAACAGATGAGAAAAACAAGTACAGGAAAAACACAGATTGCTTCAAATCGCCTCAAATCAGGAGATGAAACTAAAATCTTTTGGGGAATTTGGGAGCTGCTTTCTCGTACGCGCGAGAGACTGAAATATAAGGACAGAGCGGCGCATTGGAAATCACACACTAAATCCAGAAGCCAGAGTGAGAAACTGGAAGACAGCATCTGCTAGAAAAGTTCTATTTTCACGCTGCATGCAGGGCAGATTAAATTAAGCCAATACAGTCTCACCGTGAGCTTATTAATCCTAAGAGGGTATGTAAGTTTATTCAAGATATATGTATGAATAATATCATTTTATTTCAGATTTTATTTCTGATTGATTGTAGCAGATATTAAAAAAAAGGGAATGACGCTAACCAGAGATAACCTTCACCGGCATTGTCAGGAAGCATAACCATTAATTGGTTAGCCAAATATATCATGGCTAGTTCTTGCCTGGAAGCTTACGACATACCAGCAAGTACATAAGTGACTTGACATCCATAAGTGGAAGGCAAAGGTTATATCGTACCCATGTATCATAACATATGATTTATTCATGTATTTTGTTAATTCTGCACAGTATACATTATCTTATCATGCTATCTCTGTAACATACTACCATGATTCATTCATTTATATACAAACACTGAAGACATGGTCGCATCATGAACAGCAGTGGGTGGTGAGATTGTTGGAACAATGGCCACCTATTACCTCTTGTTCCAGGTTTTTATGATCAATGTTTATGATCATTCCTGATCGAGAAACTAAAGACTTGAAGAAGTTGATCCAGCTCACTGAAGCCTAGAGGTCAACCAAACTTCAACACCTTAGTCCCCCGTAGTTATAGGGCGGGCTGAAGGAAAGTCTTCCGTACTCCAGTGTGTCGGAGGAACCTCGAGCAGACGTGGCTAAAGATGAGTTTATACGTATCCATCCAACAAATCCTGTGAGCAGTTTCTAAAACGACGGTCTAATGATGACACTAGATGGCAAGAGATAATGTGACAATCCTTTTGTTGTAAATTCAGTGGAAGATAAATCCAAGACTTTTTCTATTAGTTATTTTAATTTGTAACTGTAAATAATCATACATTTTACCATCTTCCAACACCCATTTATCCTTACAAGAATATATAGATGTACATAATAAATTGGATAATTGTACTCATCTGACTTGTTAAATTTTTAACTGTTAAAATTTTGAGTTACCTTTCAAATTTAATTATATTATCACATAGGGTTACGATAGCGAAAGTAGCATCTTATACTTCTGAAGCCTAAATCTATTGTCCAGCTCAGAGTATTCACAGCTGTAACTCACTTGTGATACCAGTGTACTTCTCGGGCGCTGGAACTTCATACTTTCTGGAGAGAGATTCTACTTCTGCTCTACCACTATCATCATAATAGGAAAACCTTTCGCTACAAGTATGTTGGAGCGCTCAAAGGAGAGTTTGCTAAACGAGGTCAAGACTTCAAAATTCACGGGCCCATGTTTTCTTACCTCATCAAGCCCGACTTAATTGATCATACTAACATCCCATTTGACCTATCTCTTTTCGAGTGGATGGATGTTGACAATTTTGAAATGCAACACATCAAATTCAAGGCATCAGAGTTATGGACGATAAAATTTGTAGAATTGCGAACAACTCTTGAAGGAAGCTGCTTGGAAAAGTCAGCTGCCATCCTCAACTGCTGGACATCCCTGCCTGAAGCGTTCACCTGTTTGAAGAAAGTTGCATTTGCTCTACTTTCGGCTTTTGGGTCAACTTATACATGTGAACAAATTTTCTCACACATGAAAGCTGTTTTAAGTCCACAGAGAAGTCGCCTAACACCTGTGCATTCAGAAGCCTGTGTGAAGCTGAAATTGACAAAATACACACCTGATATTGAACAACTAACCAAGGAGAAGCAAGGACACGGGTCCCATTAATTGATTAATGACTCAGATCAATAATAATCAATGATTACTCATATTAAAATTTTAATAACGTGTTTTATGTTTGGTTTATTTAATTGTTTTGTTCTTCAAACTATTGGACTTTCTGTCTTAACAAAATATACATATGGCAATTTTATTATAAAACTTCAAACTAATGTGTTCAGAACTTAAATTTTGCAAAACATAATATTTGTATTGACATTTGTTCCTATTTATATTAAAATATTGAATAATCTACAAAGAATAGAATAGTTATTTAATGTATCGGAAACATGTTAATACAAGATCATTTTTAAATTGTTTCAATAATTGTTGTATATAAAAATATGGTGGACTTAGGTTGGCACGCTGAGTGACTTTGCAACATTACTTCGGCACGACACTACTAAAAGTTTGCCGACCCCTGCCCTAGACACTTGCTAGACAACATACACACACCAATACACTTCAGTAGGGGAAGATGTATAATCGGGTGAGGTCGTGGTGGAAGCAGACAGGTACCCTGTAAACTTATTTATATTTAATAAACCTCAGGGACTTGCATAGCTGACCTCACACCAGATACCATTAATATAATATTGAAACCAATACTAACAACTAATTCACCACAAGAAGAAACATATAATATTGAAGTAGGCTACTAGGATTACAATAGTTGGAATAAGGCGCACTTAATATGATGGAATTAAGACTGTATGAGAGCTGTGTACTTTCTGTGCTTCTCTATGGTGCGGAATGTTGGAGAGTAACAGAGAAGGAAACGTCGAAACTGTCCTCTTTCCACACAATCTGCCTAATGAAAATTCTCCGAATCTTTTGGCCAAACACCATCAGCAACCAAGAACTACTTATTCGGAGTAACCAGGAGGACATGCACACCATCATAGCTGGCAGACGCTGGAGTTGGGTTGGCCACGTCCTCAGAAGGGACCCTGATACCATCACAAGAACAGCCATGCTATGGACCCCCGAGGGAAAGCGAAAGAGAGGCCGACCAAAAACAACTTGGCGGAGAACTGTGGAAGCTGAGATGCAAAGAATGAACCACAGTTGGGGCACTGTACGAAAGATGGCCGCCGACCGAGCAAAGTGGAATCAATTTGTTGCTGCCCTACAAGACGCCACCAGGCGTGATGGCCGCTGACTGCTTTGACGGTTGGTGGTTATGGATCAAAGAAGAAGAAGAATATGATGGCGACCTGCACTCTATGCCCTGAACTTAGCCTTCCAATATAATACCGTTAACGTCTAAAGGATTTAAGCAAAGAAAGATAGAAAAAAAAACACACAAATAGATAAACTGTTATACATCAGGCGGTCCACCCATAATCTCTCAGATGTCCATCGGTGCACCGCGATCGACGTCTCGCCCAGGTCCGCCCTAGACGCTGCCACGATGTTATGTATTTGAAGATCTGAGCACAAACCGTCCCGAAATGGTTTAGAGACTGAAAACTTTTTAAACAGCCAATAATATTTTGCCACTGTTTCTTTCATCACTCTAGTGAAATCAGATGGCGTCCATGCTGGGTTTAAGCAAACTCTGGTCATTACCATAACTAGATTTTTAAAAAAGCATTTTCTTCCATACATTATAGATACAGACGCAGTGAAAATGTCTTCCCTCTAGAAAAGATGATATCCGGTTTGGGTGAATATCTGGAGTCTGTCGCTGTCTTCGTGTCATTTTCTTCCTTATTTATTACTTTGTGTTTACTTTCTTGTTATGTTAGTGTTCTTTCTACCTCTCTATCTATTATTTTCATCTGTTTTAGTCTTAAAATGTCTACACTTCTCATACGTTTCTCGTCTGTTTGAATGTTAAAATGTCTACACATCTCATAAGTTTTTCGTCCGTTTGACTATTAAAATGTTTACAAATCTCATAAGTTTTTAGTCCGTTTGACTATTAAAATGTTTACACATCTCATAAGTTTTTAGTCCGTTTGACTATTAAAATGTTTACACATCTCATAAGTTTTTAGTCCGTTTGACTATTAAAATGTTTACATATCTCATTAGTTTTTCGTCCGTTTGACTATTAAAATGTTTACATATCTCATTAGTTTTTCGTCCGTTTGACTATTAAAATGTTTACATATCTCATTAGTTTTTCGACCGTTTGACTATTAAAATGTTTACACTTCTCATAAGTTTTTAGTCCGTTTGACTATTAAAATGTTTACATATCTCATTAGTTTTTCGTCCGTTTGACTATTAAAATGTTTACACATCTCATAAGTTTTTAGTCCGTTTGACTATTAAAATGTTTACATATCTCATTAGTTTTTCGTCCGTTTGACTATTAAAATGTTTACATATCTCATAAGTTTTTAGTCCGTTTGACTATTTAAATGTTTACATATCTCATTAGTTTTTAGTCCGTTTGACTATTAAAATGTTTACACATCTCATAAGTTTTTAGTCCGTTTGACTATTAAAATGTTTACATATCTCATTAGTTTTTCGCCTGTTTGAGTATTCTTGTTGTCTGGCATTAGTTTGTTCGGTGCTTGAATGTAAAAATGTCTTTGCATTTCAATAGTTTCTGTTTGCATGCTAAATGCCTTCTTTTATTTTTTAATCTCATTCGCTTTTTTAACTGTTGGCATACTAATATGTCTTTCTGTGTAATGAATTGTTTCACCTGTTTGCAAGCTAAAATGTCTTTCTATCTCATTTGTTTTGCACCCATATTAAAAATGTCTTTATATTTCATTAGTTTTGCCTTCTTGTGCGTGTTTTTGTTTTGTTTTTTGTTTTGTTAAAATGTCTTTCTACTTCAATAGCTTTGTTGCTGTTTTGTTGCCTATGTGCGTCTTATAATGCCTGTCACGCAAACTTTCGCGGCCAGTGTTAAGTTCTCCCTCAGTTGAATGACATGTTTATACTACTGCGTAAGTTTAGTGTATCTGATGTTTTAACCCAATTTCCGCAAACTCACTGCCATCCTGACTATATTAACTCCAATAATTCCACACCTAAAAAAAATTATATTCAATTCCCAACACAAAGAAAAACACGCAAAAAGCAACATTTAAATTAATTATTGTAAATAATTCAATTCTAAGCAACTAGAATCTATTAACAGAAATGTAACTGAAAGAACTAAAGACCCAGGTGACAAACATTCTAACAGAACGAATGAAGACGAATACACCAGGAGCTAAAGATGAGGACGAACCTATATCATAGACGCAAGGTTGATACCGATTTACCGGTAGTTTACACGAGATGATATGGTTGATCACAAGGGGATGGAGAGGGAGTGAGGTGAAGAGAATGTTAAAGCTTCACAAATTTAGATCTCGCCCTTTCCTGCGGGTATTCAAAAGCGCGGTAACTCCAGGGGATTAAGGATATCTTGTTCTCATTCTCGGTGAAAACTCACAAGCTAGCTGACAAAAATTCACTTTGATCATAAATTACATGAGACAGGAATGCGATACTTTTTTACTGAAGTGAAATTAACATTCGTTAAATATTTAGTTTGAATTGCCCACCGCTCTAGTGATGGAACTGCAGGGTTCAGATCACCTGGCAGAGATATACGTTAAGCTGCACGCATTCCACTTATTCTGAAACCTAACATGCTTATGTGGATCTTCAGTGTGCTCTTTGTTTCTAAAGTAGATCTCCGCAGCTCCTGTGTTGCCTGCCGCTGAATCACACTCTTTTACAAACATAATTATTCGTTGTCTTTGTCTTCTTCCTTCCTTCTTCTGTTCTTCCACTGGAACTAACAATGAGAACAAATGAGAGAACGTTTTTATTTTACAATTGTCCCCAGACACTTGTACTGACTCAGACTTTTCAAAATCGATAATCAGAGACCACTTGTTCACCATTAAAAATAAAGAAGACAGTTATATAAGCTAACCCAGGGCGGCCATAATGCGGCTCTCATTACGTGCCAGAATTTATATAAAAACGTTGCTGAATAATTCTGACTAATTAAATAAAATATATATTATTGAATATTTTTTCTATAGAGATGCTACAAAAAAGATTACTAGGAAGATGTGATACCAGTGACATTCATTTTTTTAAGATAATTTTTTTTCTGGACAGATAATCATCTATAAACAATTTTTTTTTTAATAGTCGGATGACTCTTTCCAAAATTTCCTCCAGGATTGCTACTCCTAAAAGGTAGAGTAGTTGGCCACTTCTGAGTATACCGTGATGATCACATGATTTTTTTTTAAATATAAAATTGTGCCTCGTTTTGTCGAGGCGCGCCCGGTCAACCTACATACAAGGTCCGTCGGTTATTTTAGGACGCATGTCTAAATATAAAAGACTTTGTGGTCTCGTTAATGAGTATTTGCCGACGTGTAGAAGTTCTCGAATATACGTACTTCCACACTGAATAATACTAAACCAGGATCTATAGGTAACTGCAAAATGATTCAAATAAACAACAAGATTAAACATCTGGTCAAAAGTCTAGCAGATCTAACCTTCCAAATACCTGGCCACACCATCTTTCCCCTGTCATAAATAGGCTTTCACTTTTTTTTTTTTTTTCGTACGCCCGCTAAATCTCAGGTTATTATTAATGTCTAACCTGACATTGATTTTACGTGAGTATCCCTTTTTTCTTGTACAGAGACAGGTGTCCCTCGCCATTCAGGCAGATATTCGCCGATTTCGGAGGTACCCATTAGAGCTGGGTCGGCTCAGGAGCCGCCAGTCCCTGGTCGACGATACTTCTTCAAATGTCCTCGCCAGGTCTCGAGTTAATCCAGTTCAAATCCCGGTCGACGAAAAATCCTCAAATGCCGTCGCCAGGGTTCGATCCTGGATCACCCGGTCGCCAGAGCGGTGTGGTAACCACTACGCTAGCGCGGCTCAGGCTTTCACTTGATAGTAGGAAATTTATAGAGGTGACTGAGTCTAGAAATATCTGGGTCGTTTCTGAGTCCTATATTCCTTAGACGCGTACAGTGTCATGAGAATGACCGAGTCTAGAAGTGTCTGGGTCGTTTCTGAGTCCTATATTCCTTAGACGCGTACAGTGTCATGAGAATGACTGAGTCTAGAAATGTCTGGGTCGTTTCTGAGTCCTATATTCCTTAGACGCGTACAGTGTCATGAGAATGACCGAGTCTAGAAATGTCTGGGTCGTTTCTCAGTCCTATATTCCTTAGACGCGTACAGTGTCATGAGAATGACCGAGTCTAGAAATGTCTGGGTCGTTTCTCAGTCCTATATTCCCTAGACGCGTACAGTGTCATGAGAATGACCGAGTCTAGAAATGTCTGGGTCGTTTCTGAGTCCTATATTCCTTAGACGCGTACAGTGTCATGAGAATGACCGAGTCTAGAAATGTCTGGGTCGTTTCTGAGTCCTATATTCCTTAGACACGTACAGTGTCATGAGAATGACCACATGGTGCTTAGGTGGCGGTGTGTCTTTTCATGATTCACTCTCACAACTAGGCGATGGAGCTGTTTAGATGCTCCATGATTCGATTCTCCGGCCAGGCTATCACCTCTGTCGACCTTTCTGTTGACTAGTGCCCTCCTTAACTGTACTTCCTTCCTTCCTTCCTATTTACATATTTTCTTTTGTTATTTAAATATGGCCAACGACTTTTGGGGAAATATTCCGTACAGAATACCACCCCTAAAGTCTGTAGCGACGGGTCATTAAGGAGGCGCAGTGTTCCGATCACTTAACAAAGGACAGGATGGTTTAATGTGCAACGTTAACGTACATTAGCGTAGATTTAAAAACAAATGTACACATGAAAGTAAAGTATGAAGCACAAATGCATGCACCTGATGATGTGAAAATACCGTTTTCTAACTCTTCCATACTTGCACGTAAAGTTTGTTTAAGATAGGTGCAGGCCCGTCTTTATGTGCCAGCTGCACAATCTGTAATTCAAGACAGCTGAATACCGGTAATGACGCCTACAATCCGGCGCTGATGATGGATAACCTGAACGGCGGGGACACAAATCACAGAGACTGGACAACTAATATACGGGAACACAAGACAGAAAAAAAAAGGCCCGCCCTCTTCATTTATCCGGCATTTTTCTCAACATAAATGACTACTCATTCTTCCAGACATTTTCCGTACTCCTTTCCGATCGCCCTTTTCAATCTTCGGCTCCTAGCGTAACATAAAGAACGATCATAACAATAGAAAACAAAGAGAATATGTTATATTCATGCAGCAGAATGCTGACGTACAGGCCTGACGTGAAGTGTGACTAACAAAGTCTTTTGGAGCGAGCTTCACATCAGCCAGGGATGCATGTCTTTCTTCACGTTAAAAGTTTGCTTTTAAATCTTTTTTCCAAAACAATGAGGGGGTCTCACTGTGTGAAATGGCCTGGTTCTCGTCTGTGTTCATAGAAGACCTGCATGTCGTATAACCGCCCTCTCTATGGATGCCAACAACATCTGTTTTTCATGTAAACTTAAACGATACTACAGGGGGTGAGGTTGCGGCCCGACCCAGGTGATACCCAGGAAGAGGGTACCATCGGGCACTATTATTGTAGTACTGTACTTTTTAAAATCTACTTGCAAACATAATATATTTGTCAGTGTTTACTTATTGGGGCGTGGGTGTTGTCAAAGGAAGGAATTGCGACGGCTGCCAAATACTCTAAGTACAACGGTAAATAAGTAGTGGACATCTTATCAGGACATATGACAAACATGAGAAGATCTTATCAGGACATATGACAAACATGAGAAGATCATATCAGGACATATGACAAACATGAGAAGATCTTATCAGGACATATGACAAACATGAGAAGATCTTATCAGGACATATGACAGACATGAGATCTTATCAGGACATATGACAGACATGAGAAGATCTTATCAGGACATATGACAGACATGAGAAGATCTTATCAGGACATATGACAGACATGAGAAGATCTTATCAGGACATATGACAAACATGAGAAGATCTTATCAGGACATATGACAAACATGAGAAGATCTTATCAGGACATATGACAAACATGAGAAGATCTTATCAGGACATATGACAAACATGAGAAGATCTTATCAGGACATATGACAAACATGAGAAGATCTTCCTGAGGGACTAACAAAAAGCACAGAAAAAAGAACAAGAAAACTAATCTAAATTCAAAGCAACGTCAATTCACACTAGCCTCAAGATGGCAGCGTGGATACAATTAGGAGTGAAGCTGAAAGTTGCAACCAACGTGAAGTGGGTCCAATTCCCATAGCTGGCTGCAAAACACAACAGAGGGCTGAAACTTGGGTGCCATGACCCAATCAGAGTATAAAGAAGATAAAGGGCCAAAACATTTGTCCTGCAGGGAACCCTTCTGATGATCAGACTACCTCTTTTGTAACGCTCTGTATAGAGTTTCCTATCACAGATCGCAGACAGTCAAACACCTACAACACATCACACGTGTCTGCAGTGACATTTTTATTGCATGCAACATTTCAGCTTTAATACTCGTACATGAGCAGAACTGGAATGATGACATTTCGACACATTTCTTGTCTCTTTCCTCGACAGCACTGTCAGATCTTTCCTCGACAGCACTGTCAGATCGTTCCTCGACAGCACTGTCAGATCTTTCCTCGACAGCACTGTCAGATCTTTCCTCGACAGCACTGCCAGATCTTTCCTCGACAGCACTGTCAGATCTTTCCTCGACAGCACTGTCAGATCTTTCCTCGACAGCACTGTCAGATCTTTCCTCGACAGCACTGTCAGATCTTTCCTCGACAGCACTTTAGATCTTTCCTCGACAGCACTGACAGATCTTTCCTCGACAGCACTGCCAGATCTTTCCTCGACAGCACTGCCAGATCTTTCCTCGACAGCATTGCCATATCTTTCCTCCACAGCACTGCCATATCTTTCCTCCACAGCACTGCCAGATCTTTCCTCGACAGCACTGTCAGATCTTTCCTCGACAGCACTGTCAGATCTTTCCTCGACAGCACTGTCAGATCTTTCCTCGACAGCACTATCAGATCTTTCCTCGACAGCACTGCCAGATCTTTCCTCGACAGCACTGTCAGATCTTTCCTCGACAGCATTGTCAGATCTTTCCTCGACAGCATTGCCAGATCTTTCCTCGACAGCACTGCCATATCTTTCCTCGACAGCATTGCCAGATCTTTCCTCGACAGCACTGCCAGATCTTTCCTCGACAGCACTGTCAGATAGGCGTGATGTTCTTGGCCAGGTTATTACGTACAAAACCAAGAGGGCGTACAGAGATAAAGATGGGGAACACAGGAAGACACGTGACATAGCTGTTACGTGCAGTCTTTGATATCTTACAATATAATACATTTGTATGCTTGTTATGTTCGCAAATATTTTGTAAACAAAATAGATACTTTTTAGTGCTTAAGGAAAAGTCATTATTGAGTTACTTCCCTTGAAAGGACTTTCGATCGAACTCCGCGGATGAATCCAGTTTTACTGCGATTTATTCTTTGTTTGGGTAGAAATAGGTTGTTCTTGCTTCAGTGTATCTATGGCCTGAATTTATGTGTATTGTTTGTCTGGGTAGGACGAGTCTGTCTTATATCTGAATATCTTTGCATGTCTAAGTCGAACTATATGGTCTTTTGTCGTTAGAAAGGTCAAAGGGCGGTTCGGCGGATGTGTCGCGAGAGAGGTGTGATTTGGCTTCGTCCTGATGGGGACTGTGTTTTTCTATGTCGGCTTGTCGCCGGAAAAAGTGATCTCAGTATTTGTGGGGAAAGTGATAGTCGTCTAGACCTATCGTGTATGCTTTACCCCAGTGTTTATTCTTATTGCCAAGGAATGGCAGAATCATATTTCTGATACCAAGGTAACAAAAGATTCTCCGTATGAACTCTGGCTAAGCCACCGTTTTTCGATAGGCACGATTTGTACGTCTGAGAGAATATATTTAACTAGATGAAACGACATTCATTCCTAGCAGCATTATATCTCGTATGATGAAATCTATTGTATTATGATAGAATCTACAGAGCAACGAGAACATTTAATGAATGATTAACTTTGATTCAGTTGTATCCAAACGTGAGTGACAGCTCACGAGAGAAGCCATCTTGTATTCAAATATTTTATGACTTTCAAGAAGAGAAAAGGGTTGCCCCGTATTATCGCTTGATAAGTCCAGAGATCACTGCTACACATGAGAACCCATTACCAGCGGTTCAATATGATTATATGGAAAATATGTGCTGAACATTATTCTAAAGAATCTTCGCTAGACGAGGTTAGGTCTAGAAGCCATCTTGACTGTTGTTTATAATCTGACGTGCTTTGTCAGTAAACTCAGATGATATATATATATATGGGCAATACTGAGTGCTTGTCTACTGACAGTCCATTATGCTATTATTCTACATGAGTGCCCATGTATCATTGCAAGACCATCTATCCACTGTACTATGATGTATTATGCCAACCTGTGATTTGTCACTATTCGTGCTGTCGAGTGTGTACGTCCAATTAAACTGTAGCAAAGGTACACAGTCGTTGCTGACCTTCGTCTTCCAGCACACACCCATCATTGACACCATGGTTTTATCATTTGGTGGACCAGCTTTCTGGGTTTGACCTCGCAGAAGTTAAGAAGTCAACAGACTACCGATACCAGACCGTTTCCTGTGGCTGATACGACACACTTGCAGTATTAATTTGCTCTTTGTCAACACTTCGTCACGTGACCTGTCAAGTGAATGCAGTATGTAGGTCAGCGTTGTTGACATTTTTACATTAGACATTACAGAGTTTCACAGAACAGTTGGATCAATTCTTGTCAATATTAACAGGAAGACAGTATTATTGAACTAAGAAGTCCTATTTTCATCGATGGATCTTCTTGTTTTCTATATATGAACTTTAATATTTAAGGCCAGAATTTATATTTCAATAAAGTGGCAGTTTATTTAGTTTTTACAAGAATAACTTTGCCATTACTGTAAAACTGAGCCTATTTTGCAACACATACTATCATACACATAATTTATATATATTTATGTTTACATGTTATTTGTTTGTATAGTATGTTAGTTTCTGTGTCAGCGGGTTGTGTTTAAGGTTGGGCGGCGTCCTCACAACAGAATATCCCACGTCATAGAGGGTCCGTTGTGGGCGTTTTCTTTAGGTGCAATTTCCTTAATTGGAAATTTGCTTGCAACAACTAGTTACTATTTGTGTTAGCTGTGAAGACTGTAATTATTGTTATTTTTGTAATATTTCTTTGTTCTTTAGTTTTGTTTGGATTTGTTTGTAATTTGTTGGTCTAACCTTTTCTATCTTTCAGTTCTATTCACAATTTATATTCATATAACTGTGACGTCATTTGTGTTGTTATTCTTTGCAGATTCAGTGATTATTTTCATTGATTTCCCTATCTGATTTATTTGATTTCTGCAAACGTTTTCGCATTGTCAGTCTTATTTGTACTTTATGTATTCTGTTGGTTGACATATGTTTTATATAGGTATATTTCATAAGACACTATTGCTTGTGCACTGCACTTGGATTATGGTATAAACCAGTACTTGATTATTATTACTGTTATACAAGACCTTATTAAGGCTTGTGACCCACATATATTGGTATAGTGTGCTGATTAATCAAGTCATTAAGAACTTGTGGTATTATTATTATTTCAGGTGATTAGTATTATTGTCTACATTAGAATACTTCATTATACAAGGGAAAGCCCTTGATAAGACTGGTCAACAATTAGAAGAATGGACAGTTGCTCAATATGACAAAGCATTAGCTGCAGAAGAGAGAAAAGCTGCTGCAGAGGAGAGAAAAGCTGCTGCTGAAGAGAAAAAAGCTGCTGCTGCTGCTGAAGAGAAAAAAGCTGCTGCTGCTGCTGAAGAGAAAAAAGCTGCTGCAGAAGAGAGAAAAGCTCTGGCTGAAGAGAAAAGATTAGAAAAAGAAGCTGATGCTGCTGCTGAACTAAAGAAATTGCAGATGCAGGTGGAGGAAAGGAGATTTGAAGCTGAACAAAAAAGATTAGAAAGAGAAGCTGCTGCTGAACAAAAAAGATTAGACAGTGAAGCTGAACAAAAAAGATTAGACAGGGAAGCTGAACTAAAAAGATTAGACAGTGAAGCTGAACAAAAAAAATTAGAAAGAGAAGCTACTGCTGAACAAAAAAGATTAGACAGGGAAGCTGAACAAAGAAGATTAGAAGCGGAAGAGAAAAAAGCAATAAGAGAACATGAATTTGAGTTAGAGAAATTGAGATTGACAAGTATGAGTAATGTTAATCAGGCATCTAGTGGTAATGGTAAACCTTCTACTTACAAGGTTAAGGTTCCACCGTTCAATCAGTCAAGTGACGATATTACATTCTGGCTGGATAGATTTGAACGTTCTTGTCGTACACATAATGTGGATAAATCACAATACGCTAATCAATTAGCAGAAAACTTGAAAGGTGAATCTCTGACTAGGTTATGCCTTGTAGGAGAAGCAGATAAGGATAATTATGATGTCATTAGGGCGGCTTTGATAAAAAAATACCAGCTAAGTGAGGAAGGCTATCGCCTTTTGTTTAAGACGATGGTGCCTGAGACAGGTGTAGAATTCTCAGAATTCATTGCAAAGGCACGTCTCACAGTTGATCGTTGGATTGAGCTTTCCAAAACAGAAAAAACGTATGAAGGACTTATGGATTTGTTGCTCAGAGATAAGATTATGTCATGTGTTAACAAACCATTCCTTGAATTTATACATGAGCGTAAACCCAAATCTCTAAAGGAAATGGAAGAATATTGTTCCCAATATGTCACTGCACACCCCGACGTGACTTTTGGCAACACTAAGATTAAGGAGAGTATGCCAGTTGCTTCAGCAACACCATACAATCCCAATTATTCACACAGATTTCAGGGACCTCAAAACAGATTTGATAAAAAAGGTAACCATAATAGTTATCAAAACCAAGGTAACCAATCATTTCAGGGTTCTTCTTCAAAGAACTGGAGACGAGCTGATAGCTCTCGACACAGGGGTGGTCACAATTATAGTAATTTCCATAGAGGAAGTAATTATAGAAACTATCCGAGGTATCCGTCTTGGAGTCAACAAGATCGCAATTACAGAGATACTCATTATAATGAATATGATAATGGTAACCAAGAGAACTATGACTCAAACCCAAATAGGGGTTACAATAGAGGTAACAATAACTACAGAGGTAATAATAACCGAGGTAGATCTCAAAACAAAAGACATAAACCACATTTTCAGGCAAACTCTGCACAACAAGAGTCCCATGAAGCCTATAAACAAAGTAAAGACAATAATGACGCTAATAATATGGCATGTGCCGCTTTTGATTTTGGGAGAGCATCTCAGTGCCCCCAATGCAAAACATTATTTGAGCCAACCACAGTGTCTACTTTAAGCTGTGGCCATCCTCTTCCTGCTCTTCCTGCATCAGTCGCGCATGATGGAAGAGGTTCTCTTGTCTTACATAAGGGTTTAGTAAATAACAATCCAGTCTCCGTGCTATTTGATTCTGGGTGCACCACAATTGGTGTTAGGCAGTCACTCGTAGATCCTTCCCGTGCCACTGGACAAATAGTCAAATGTGTAACATTTGGCGGCACATTAGAGAAATACTCTACTGCTATCATTAGGATTGCTACTCCTTTCTTTACAGGAGATGTACACGCATGTCTTCTTCCGAATCCGATCGCTGACCTCATCATCGGTCGCATTCATGGAGTCAAAGAATGCACTCCGCAACAAATTTCTGCGTGGGAAAGGCAAAACATGCAGATTGCTAACGCTGTAGTCACTAGAGCTCAGGCTCTTAATATGCCTCAAACTTCATCTACTGAAGATAATGAAGTGCATAACCAAGATGATCCCTTGGTAATTTCTCGTGACTCGTTTATAAAACAGCAAGAAGATGATCCCACTCTGAAGAAATTCTTCATTCTTGCAACTAAAGGTGATCCGAATAAAGACACAAGTCGTAAATCGTGGATTACAAAGAAGAATGGCGTACTTGTACGTATGGTTCAAGACTCCATTACGTCAAGTCATTCTCAAATCCTGGTTCCCAAGAATTTGAGAGTTAAAATTTTGCAGCACGCTCACGACTCTCAGTGTGCTGGACACATGGTTTTTCCCGTACTAAGTCAAGAGTCCTTGCGGCTTTCTTTTGGCCATTGGTAAACAAGGACATACGGATTTATTGTCGATCTTGTAAAGTATGTCAGGAAGTTAAATCCAAAGGTCCACGGCATGCTGCACCCATTCAGGCGGCAGACATTCCTATTCGGCCGTTTCAAAAAATGGCCATAGACATTATTGGTCCATTTAAGATCAAGTCTGCCAGAGGACATCAGTTTATCTTGACGTGTGTTGATATGTGCACACGTTGGCCAGAGGCTATTCCTCTAAAGAGCATTACTACTGCTGATATTGCAGATGCTCTTTGGCTTATATTCTCTCGTCTGGGGTTCCCCGGAGAGATATTGTCAGACCATGGCACCCAACTAATATCAGATACCATGTCTCAAGTAATGTCTACTCTGCAGATAGATAGATCTTTAAGTAGTATCTACCATCCAATGTCTAATGGGATGGTCGAACGCCTTAATAGAACACTTAAAAACTTACTAGGGAAGATAACTGAGGATCATCCTCAAGACTGGGACAGAGTTTTACCTGCGGCCCTCTTCGCTTACAGAGAGGTCCCCAATGAACATACAGGATTTTCCCCTTTGAACTCGTCTTTGGCGCGCGTCCGCGTGGCCCTATGTCTTTGCTTCATGATCTCATAACAGCTGACAATATTGACGATGAAACAAAGTCATCCTACGAATATGTCATCGCGTTGAGACAAAAGATTATCGAAGCATGCAAATTAGCAACTTCTTCTTCTGAATTTGCGAAACAGAAGGCAAGGCCATTTGCCAATAAGAAGAGATGCTTACGACAACTTTGTCCTGGGGACAAAGCATTTGTATTACTACTTTGTAGGGAAAACAGACTACTTATTTCTTGGAAAAGGTCCGTACGATATAATATCGAAAATTTCCGATGTCGACTATATTGTCGATATTGATGGGAAGCATAAAACCTTCCACATCAATATGCTTACTGAATTCCATGAACGTCCGGATTATTTGCAACCCATTTTCCAAGCAACGGACAATTCTCCAGTACAACATGGTCATTACTCATCACTGTCCGTGATACAGGATGAGGAAACAAGTTTTTCAGATGTAAATCTTCCTCTTCCAATGATCCCACTTCATTCTAGTGAATCATGGAAGAACGTTACTGTCTCTCCTGATTTGTCTCTAGGAGAACAGCGACAAGTTTCAACTATGTTTGCAAACATTTCAGGATGTACTCACTGACATCCCTGGACAAACTCATGTCATTGAACATGACATTGTTCTAACTGACCATACTCCTATTAGGGTTAGACCTTATCCTATACCTATACATTTTCAAGCACAAGTCGAGAAAGAGTTGGATGAGATGATAGATTTGAAAATAATCGAACCATCCACCTCTGCATATTCTTCGCCGATGGTTATTGTTCGGAAAAAAGACAATAACATACGTCTTTGCGTCGACTATCGCAAATTGAATCAAGTAACGAAGTTCGATGCCGAACCTATGCCTTTACTGGAAGAGCTACTTACTCGACTCTCCAAATCTCATTTTTTCACTAAACTTGATTTGTCTAAAGGATATTGGCAAGTTCCTTTATCTGAACGCGCCAAACCTCTCACGGCTTTTTCAACACCTAGAGGTTTGTTCCAATGGAATTGTATGCCTTTCGGTCTTATGAACGCACCAGCTACATTCGTACGCATGATGCGCCGAATCCTATCTTATCGGTCAGATGTCATTGCATATCTAGACGACATCTGTCTTTTCAGCGATACTTGGGAAGATCACTATTCAGGGTTAGATGAATTGCTGTCTACTTTGCACGAGCACAACCTGACAGCGAAACCCTCTAAAGCCTATATTGGTTTTAGCGAAATTTCTTTCCTAGGCCACCGAGTTGGTCATGGTTTCCTAAAGACAGAGGACCATAATACTAGTAAGATACTTAACATCTCTATCCCTAAGACAAAAAAACAGGTGAGAAGTCTGTTAGGTCTTATTCAATTTTATGGCAGATTCATTCAGAATCTATCCTCTATCATGGCACCTCTTTCTACACTTTTAAAGAAAGGTTCGCTTAATACGGTCCACTGGTCTCAGGAATGCCAATGCTCTTTGGATAAGATTAAAACATTGTTTTCAACACCACCTATTTTAGTGTTACCTACTAAAGATAAGACATTTGTTCTTCGTAGTGATGCTTCATCCACTGGGATTGGAGCGGCACTAATGCAAGAGTACTCTGGAACTCTGCATCCTGTAATGTATATTTCCAGAAAACTTAATGCGGCAGAAAGGAATTATTCGGTTTTAGACCGTGAGCTATTAGCTGTGGTTTGGTTGATTCTCAAACTACAGAGATTCCTTCTAGGCGCACATTTCATAGTAGAAACCGACCAAAAAGCTCTTACTGCTATACAGAGTAAGAATTTGAAGAGCTCGAGGTCTACTCGATATGCAATTGCTCTTCAACCTTTTCATTTCTCTGTGCGAGCTATTCGTGGATCAGATAATGTGATGGCAGACATTCTGTCAAGATGCCCACATGATTCCACATAACTATTAGGTCTTAGGCTTCTTGATATGTCTAGTTTATAATAGTTCCTTTCTATATCAAGATAGATACACATTTGTAATTTAATAATATAATGATTGTATTACTACTTAGCGGTTCATTGATGTTTATTCACCGCTGTGATTTGATGATTTTTCTTCATAAATCATAAATTTAAGATATCTAATACGAAATTATGGTATGAAAGTTTTTAGGCATTGTGTAATTGCCAGAATTGTATTATACTTTGATGACACCTTCCTGGAAAAATTTACTTGTAGAGAAATAATTTCTCTCAGTTTATGAGATACATTCTCACCAGTCGCTCCATAAGTCGACTTAGCCTCATATTAGGCGTTATATTTATTCCTGATATTTTCATCTGCGCATTATTCATGCGTTGTGAGCCTATTGTACGTTGCTCCTAGATGTATTTCAAAAAAAAAAAGTTCCATTTTTTTCCCCGGGAGGTGTGGTAAGACTGTTACGTGCAGTCTTTGATATCTTACAATATAATACATTTGTATGCTTGTTATGTTCGCAAATATTTTGTAAACAAAATAGATACTTTTTAGTGCTTAAGGAAAGTCATTATTGAGTTACTTCCCTTGAAAGGACTTTCGATCGAACTCCGCGGATGAATCCAGTTTTACTGCGATTTATTCTTTGTTTGGGTAGAAATAGGTTGTTCTTGCTTCAGTGTATCTATGGCCTGAATTTATGTGTATTGTTTGTCTGGGTAGGACGAGTCTGTCTTATATCTGAATATCTTTGCATGTCTAAGTCGCATGAGAACCCATTACCAGCGGTTCAATATGATTATATGAAAAATATGTGCTGAACATTATTCTAAAGAATCTTCGCTAGACGAGGTTAGGTCTAGAAGCCATCTTGACTGTTGTTTATAATCTGACGTGCTTTGTCAGTAAACTCAGATGATATATATATATGGGCAATACTGAGTGCTTGTCTACTGACAGTCCATTATGCTATTATTCTACATGAGTGCCCATGTATCATTGCAAGACCATTTATCCACTGTACTATGATGTATTATGCCAACCTGTGATTTGTCACTATTCGTGCTGTCGAGTGTGTACGTCCAATTAAACTGTAGCAAAGGTACACAGTCGTTGGTGTCGATGACTTCCAGCCATACATGAGTGTGAGAAAAAGACCATTTGTCAACACCACGAACTCTTCTTATCATTCGCATATTATACTCAATCTATGTCTACACACCACTGCGTAGGTCGAGTTGACATTCCATACTCAAACCACAAGCAACACAACAACACAGCATGTAGCTCTGGTGATGTTCTAGTGAACTTAGACTTTATCAACTGGTGGACATCATTAATTGAAAAAAGGAGGTTTTTATCAATAGCCTGGAACTGTCAACTGAGACAGAGACCATAAAAAACTTGCCTGACATAGCCTGAAACTGTCAACTGTGACAGAGACCATCAAAACCTTGCCTCACATAGCCTGGAACTGCCAACTGTGACTGAGACCATCAAAAACTTGCCTCACATAGCCTGGAACTGTCAACTGTGACATAGACCATCAAAAACTTGCCTAACATAGCCTGAAACTGTCAACTGTGACAGAGACTATCAAAAACTTGCCTGACATAGCCTGGAACTGTCAACTGTGACAGAGACCATCAAAAACTTGCCTGACATAGCCTGGAACTGTCAACTGTGACAGAGACCATCAAAAACTTGCCTCACATAGCCTGGAACTGTCAACTGTGACAGAGACCATCAAAAACTTGCCTCACATAGCCTGGAACTGTCAACTGTGACAGAGACCATCAAAAACTTGCCTGACATAGCCTGGAACTGTCAACTGAGACAGAGACCATCAAGTACGTGCCTCACATAGCCTGGAACTGTCAACCGAGACCAACAAAAACTTGCCTCACATAGCCTGGAACTGTCAACTGAGACAGACAGAGACCATCAAAAACGTGCCTCATATAGCCTGGAACTGTCAACGGAGACAAAGACCATCAAAAACTTGCTTCACATAGCCTGGAACTGTCAACTGAGACAATCAAAAACTTGCCTCACATAGCCTGGAACTGTCAACTGAGACAGAGACCATCAAAAACTTGCCTCCCACAGCCTGGAACTGTCAACTGAGACAGACGGAGACCATCAAAAACTTGCCTCACATAGCCTGGAACTGTCAACTGAGACAGAGACCATCAAGTACGTGCCTCACATAGCCTGGAACTGTCAACTGAGACAGACAGAGACCATCAAAAACGTGCCTCATATAGCCTGGAACTGTCAACGGAGACAAAGACCATCAAATACTTGCTTCACATAGCCTGGAACTGTCAACGGAGACAATCAAAAACTTGCCTCACATAGCCTGGAACTGTGTCACATGACAAGATAAACCCCAACAGCTCACAGCCATGAGGATTGCTGCACTCTGATGTGCCACAGTTCACGTCTCACTCGGTCCATCTGAATGCAACATTGATAAAAACATGGTACAATCAACAATTTAGTTAACGTATGGAACAAAAACACCAATCAAAATGCTACAGACTTTCATAAATGGGTGCTTGCATAGAAAGACTGAAATGGTATGACAAGATCACGAATGTGGAACTTATGACAAGAACAAGACAAATGCCTGTAAAACAAGAGATGAGAAGAAGACGCTAGTGAGTAAACATTGATGATAGCATTACCAGACAGTCCTTGTTTGTGAATCCCCAGGGTAGGAGGGGTGGAAGGAGATCAAGGAACACATGGAGAAGAGAACTGGAGACAGAAATGAAGAGAATAAAGAACACATGGAAAGACCTTGAACTGACGTCACTGTACAGGAAGACTAGGCATAAGTTTGCTCACGGCCTATGCTCCTTGGGGAACTGAAGATGATGGTGATGATGATGATGGTGATGATGATGGTGATGATGATGGTGATGATGATGGTGATGATGGTGGTGATGATGGTGATGATGATGATGTAAAAGAAATATGTTTTGTGAACAGTTACAGAATCATAGCAGTCTCTATCCAGTTATGTAAAATGTATTTGTTGATCTGTTAATATTTATCGATACCGCAATGTTTTATTCAATACATATCTACACAACATCAAATGATTGTATTCCTACCATTAACAGAACACCGACTGGCACAGTGGTTACAGTGGTTGCTTCTCCAGACAAAGTTACCCGGTTCGACATCAGGTAGCGTCTCGCTCCAGTCTACCCAGCTGTTAATATGTACTTGAGTTAGGGTAGGCAAAGACAGCGACGAAAGGAACTAATCACCTCAATCTCATAAACATGAGACTCAGCACAGTGAATAAAATTTCCTATATTTGCTATAGAACTTTCTAGGAC